>JAQSVH010000002.1:12316744-12333306 GCA_029448705.1 Adansonia digitata
AAACATATTGAGCTTTGAATTAAATCTTAAACAAAGCTTTTATAATGCTAATTAACCTAATTCAATTTGACTTATAAATATTTTTAATTAATTGTAAATTTTTTATTTTTTAAAAGAAAAGAGGAGAATACTTTTCCAAGAAATGCTAGCTGGCTTTGAGAATTGAGACACTCACCCACTAGAAACCACCGAGAATGGGACCCTATACTTAACGAAAACAACACAACAATAATTGTATTCCTTAGGAGTCGCTCACCGACACACTTTCTATCAATTATGCACCGAATAGTAAATCCAGTAATTCCTATATGAATGACACGTTTGTATATTTTTATATTTTATAATTATATTTAAAATATTATATTTTTATATAAATTATGATATATAATAATTTATACTATATTAATTTTAATAATATTATATATTTATATTATATTTATATCATATTAAAAATTATAAAATTTTTATCAAATAAATATTTTATTAATCCTTCATTTAATTAATTAGGAGGAGAAATGAATTAAAAGACTCATTTTTCATATTGGGGAATGACATGACAACCACTATAATTAGTTGAAGATAATATATACGTCTTAATCTGAGTCACGCAATTGAAAATAAATTGGGGGACACAACTGCTTGGAATTTAAGCAATGCCATACATTTTTTCAGTCATAAAACATAAGTTTTATGCAGAAAACGTCCCCTTTTTCCTACGGTTGAAATCCAGACCTAGCATTTTCCCAATTTCTTTTTTCTTTCTTGAAAACCCTGCACGTCTAAAGGCAAAAGAGAAACAAAAAAAATGTCCGTCGTCTACTTAGCTAATTAATAATTATTTATACTTTTTGCATTTGAAAAAAATTAAAAAGAAAAGGGAAGTTCATAATTGTTGTATAAAACCCACAAAAAAATGTATATTGTTAAAAATGGAATAATAAAAATGTAAAAAGGTAGATTAATCGGTGTTTACTATATATAAAACAAGAAAAAGCCTAAAATTCTTATCTATAATTTCTATGATCAACAGGTGCAATATAATGTGATTTTACATCTTAGTAATATATTTGAAATGTTTGTTTTATGGAATTTGCTTCAGAATTTAAGTGGTAATACATTGTCGGTGGTGTATTGAAACCTAACTTTCAATTAATTTTAAAAAAATATATATATACTTTCATCTATCTCACATTTATTTTAATATTTTTAAAATTTTTTGGTAATTTTTTAAGAGAATTTTTTGTTAATTGACTTGGAACATTAAATTCAATAAAAACATTATATATTAATATGAGCATAGATATAATTTTTTGCTTTAAAGTGATAAAATCCACAAATATAAAGTCAAAACACTATACATTAATAGTGGCATAGATATAATTTTCCACAAATTTTGGGTCATCCCATAATCTTTTTTTTCTCTGTAGAAATAGCTTAATTTAAAGCTCTACCCTAGAAAATAACTATTGGTAAAATGTAAGGATTGAATACAATATATTGTACATTAATCTAAGCAACAGGTATAAACAATCTAGATTATTCTATCAAAACAACATATAATTTTTTTTTATTTAAAGAAAAGACTTGTTATACTATAAATTTGCCCAATGGGAAGAGAAATTGTGACACTAATGAACATGGACTAACAACAAAATAAAAAGCCAAAAAAGTATAGGAAAAAAAAATAAAAATATACATTACAATTTTCTATATCCTATTATTTTAATTAATCACCAAATTTACACAACATATAATCACCCAAAGATGAATAAACATAAAATTAAAAAAAAATGCAAAGAAAAAAAAATTAAAATTAAAATAAAATAAAGATCAAACCTTTTTTCTTCTTCATTCTTTCTCTTCTCAGTTCTCATCATCAGAAAGTCCATTTCCAAATCTTGATCCTCAAATCAACCTTACACTTTGCGTTAGAAGTTGAAGCTGCGGTTGCTGATTTCCCCTTGGGAACAGTAACTTTAATCCCTTCACAAACAACCCTAGTCCCAAGCTTTGGTGTCTTCAGTGCTCCCATCTTTGCTTTCACTTTGGTATCGAGCTTTATCTTTAACGGCAGCCCGTTCTTGCTCTTCAAAGCAGTCTTTAACTTGCCAGCTGAGGCGTCATCAAGTTCCTGACTGCTACTCGTTATGGCAGCTTTCAAAAGGGTCGTGTTTTTGGTGCCGTGCACGAAGGAACCGAATGAACCATCCCCTATATCGATGTCGTCGTTTGTGATAAGAGATATGGTGATGGGGTCGTAAATGTAGACGAGTTTTTTGTTTGGGTTTTTGGCTGTGACGTTAAGGTTGATGCTGGTGACAAGCTTGGAAGACGAGGTTACATTAAGTGTTGAGACTTTGAGGGAGGAAACTGTGAAAGTAGGGCGGTGGGGACGGTAAAGGACGTATAGGATAGCACCGGCTATGGCGGCTAGGAGGAGAAGGAGGAGGATAGCTACGGTTGTCCAAAGGCAACAAGAACAACAGCATGAGCGGCGGTAACGGTGGCGATTGGGTTGTGGACGGTATAGTGGGCGGGTGGCTCCGTAGAGTTGAGCTTTAGTGGTGGGAAATGAAGGGTTGGCGGCGGCGCTGCCATTTGTGGCTTGTTTGGATGAAGGGTAAACCCTGTCTGACTCTGTCATGGTGGGGGAGAAAGAGTGAAAAAAAAGGTCAAGGAAAAAAAGAGAGCTGCTCTGTTAGGCGTTGAAACAGAAAAGAATTGTCTATCGTCCCTGCTTTCTTTATACTTAAATTATGTAAAGTGGAGGCGCGTGTGCTTTCAGGGAGAGAGTGGGATAGAGTAGAGAAGGGAATTGTTTTGAACTTAAGCAAACGAAGGAAAAAGTGTTTGGTGGGGTGTCTTTGAGATAAGGGTATGTTGACCAAAGGGGAGAGAAGAAATGATAAATCTAACAAATTAGGATATTACATGATTATATAGTATAAAATTAATTAAAAAATATAATAAAAATATAATATAGCATAATATTATAAATAAGATTTATAAAATTATTAATATATTCATTTATATAAATATAATTATAATTATAATATAAAAATATATAAAAACAAAGCAAATGCACAAATTAACAGGGTTTAGAAAAAAAAAAGTTTGAGGAAGGTGAGGACGACTGAACGGGGATTTAAAGTGAGAAAAGAGCAGGGAAGGTGGGATGGCAAAGAGCGAGACAGCAACGTTTCAACCAAAACCAAATGAAAACCCACGCCCACGCGCTTGTTTACGGAGCGTGGCGGGAACACGTAGTAGTTTGGTATTTTGGTGACTTTCCTTTAATGCGTTGGTTTAGAGACGTTTTCTTTATAAACTTTTAAGAAGTTAAAAAAACACGTAATAAGGATTAAAATATATTTGAAAATGTATAGATTTTATTAATATAATATTTTAATAGCACATAATACAAATTAAAGTTTATTGACAATTTAAAATCATATGATAAACTTTTTTAAATTATTAAAAATTTATATATTTTAAAAAGAACGATAGTTAAAACTCTCTTTTTGGTTATCAATTTAATTTTTTTCCCCTCTTTTATCATTTTATTGTTTATGCTTACAACATATGCAATTTTTACGAAATTAAAGATTATATGCACATAACAGTTACGCTAATTTCATTAGATATCAAACTTTATTTAAAAATTTGAAAGAAAAA
Source organism: Adansonia digitata (assembly GCA_029448705.1). Lineage (NCBI taxonomy): Eukaryota > Viridiplantae > Streptophyta > Magnoliopsida > Malvales > Malvaceae > Adansonia > Adansonia digitata. Next base: position 12,320,420 of record JAQSVH010000002.1, read on the forward strand.
TGCGGATATTAAAATATAAAAGCACTCCATGTTTTTTTTCCCCTTTAGTAAACAGCTGTATTTTTAACATTTAATGGATTTTGCCTCCATAATATCTCAAATATTAATTTTATTAATATAAATATATAATATATGAAATATGTTTTGTGAAGTTAGAGCATAGCTCGGTTATTTATGAGCTTCTTTTCACATGTTCGAGATTCAAATTTCGAACATTTATAGTTTTTTTCTTCTTATTTTGGTCTGAAATTCTTTATATATATATATATATCTATATTTTGCATCTTACACTTAATAATTTGAACAAAATACTACATTTCAGATAATCAGGAATCTTCAATCAAGCTTTGTTTTCATTAGAAAATTGACGGTTCCAAGGAAATTAATGTTGGACCATAAAAATAAAGGAAAAGCATATATATATATATATATATATATATGGGGTAATGGTTGCAATTGTGAGGCATGCAACTTTTCAATTTTAATTTTTATACACTGAAAGGAAAAACTCAAAAATCCAATGAAATTAAGAAGCAGGCAGCAACGTTGAGTTTGACAAAGCATCAAAGATTACACTTTACCAGGAAATAAATTAATGAAGTCATTTTTTTTTATACCGAGAAAACACGTATTCGATAAACGAATTAAACGTCTTAATGAGAATCAATTTTTAATTTAAATATACATATATAGCCATATCATTTCTCAACAAACAATAGATGTTTCCACGCTACCTATTCCGACACCCTTGATCGTTTTTATTTTTTATTTTTTGTTAAACAGATCATTATAAATTTAAATATCATTACTCTCTATAATTAAGGAGGTCGACCCCGAAACTTTGATAATCAAACGATCAAGGTTTAATTAAGATTGTAAATTATATCATAGGCTTTTGCCAACCCAATTTGAGCTACGTTGTCTCTTATTTTCCTTGGCTTTCCGTTTTCTCAATCATTGACATCAACAAAAACACCAAACCCAGCACATTGATTCCTCAACTAATTATGAGTGACGACCATAAACAAAAATTAAAATATTTAATTGCCCCCAGATTTTGTTTTCTATAATTTTTTAATTAATTTATTTGTAACACATCCATGTGATTTGTGATTTTTTTTAAAATATTATACAAAAATAATGAGTCCATTTGTTTCTTTCTTACTTATATTAAATTTGATTACGACCTTGTAATTGCCATCAATCTTCTTCAACCCTCACCCTAAATAAAATCTCCGGTTTAATTTAATCTTCTTTTTTATATATTTTTCCGACTTAGGTTTTAGTTAAATGATCGGTGTAAAAATCTTTTTCATTGTATTATTTATATCTACTTTTAATAATTTTTTTAAAAAAATTTAAATGTGAAATGATAATACGATGTAATAAAAAAACTTTCACCGATCATTTAAATAAAATATTAATTGTTTTCATATACCAAATTCTCTTTTTAAGATTATTTTGAAAATAGAAAAAAAAATGCATTTGATATTCGTAATTCACTTGCAGGTTTAAATATAAATTAATTCAGTTCCCGTTGTTTATGTTTATGAATAAAACTAGTTTTAAGTTCTGTGGAAATTGCACTTCTGATTGTTTTCATGCAAAATTCTGTAGGTAAGCTGTGCTCGTTTGTACTTTCAAATAATGCTATGGAAACAAAAGAATTAAATTATTTTCAGAGTTTTCTTTTTTGTCAGTAATCAGCAATGTTCCATCAAACAACAGGATGCCTACAAATTCAACCTCTCTCTCCCTCTCATTTTTTTTTTTTCTTAATGAGAAAATTTGAAAAAAGTGCTATCCGTCAAAAATAATTATTACGTGGCATTTTAACCTAAAGCAATTAATATTATAAATTAAACTTATCAATATTAGATATGACATAATTACATGACAGATAATAATTAAAATATGTACAAAATATGATTTAATACAATATAAATATATTAGTATTTTAAAATTTATATGATAAGAATTATTAATATATCAAAATATAAATAAAATATGATTATGACAAATATATAAATTGCTAAATTTATTGTCAAATAGATAAAAATTATTAATATATCAAAATATAAAATACATAAATATTATACAAATATATAAATTACTAAATCTATTGTGAATAGATAAAATTAGTAGAACGGAAATGATAATAACTTTTACGTCTTCATACCAATGAGTATAATGACAGCTACATGTGATTTTTGTGTATACAAACAACATATGTACATCTAATTAAATAAATGTATACAATTACCTTACATCAATAATTGTAAGAAACAAAATTTATTGTGTATAAAGTTATAAAGAATTTGCTAGGTAGCTCTTTAATTTAATGAAATGGATTTTCTTTTCAACATAAATAAAAAATTACTTTAAAAAATAAAAATAATAACAATGATATTCTTATATAAAATAATTGAAGCAAATAAGAATAAAAAATTTTGGTATTTATTAAAAATAATTTACTCGGAATGAAATAATTTCATTCAATTTTAGTTCAAAATTAAATCATTATTTTCTAAAAAAAAAAGTTGATAGTATAAAATTAATATATATTTTAATTATAAAAAATAAAAATTAAATTATACAATCAAATAAAAATAAAGAGCATGGTCAAGTATAAAGAGGCCACCCATTGAGAAAGCATAATGGGCCAATGGCCTCTTTCTGGGAATTGAAAGAGGTAGGCCCCAACATTCGCTTACTAATCGACATCGATATATTTTAGCCCATGCAATGACAAACATTCTTGATGTTTTCTTTCCGCCACTAATAAAGGGACAAATTCAGGTTCTCAATTTTTTCTTTGAAAGACTACTTTAAGTACATGTGCGTTGCACATAAAATATATAGTATGTAATTAATAATAATAATAATAATAATTATTATTATTATTATTATTAAGGCTTCAAGTGCAGCAACATCTTGCCGGAATATGATTTCACACATAAAAGTTCCGGATTTTGGATTGGCTAGAGCAGCTTTGAGTGAAGGGCACAAATACATTTCAACACATGTAATGGGAACATTTGGGCATGAATTACTTCTGCCATCTCAACACACAGCATGGAAACAGTCCTTTTCAATTTTCATACGACCAGTTATCATTTTTCAACATGGCTTATTTGATACTTCCTCATTTTTTTGTTTTCAGGTTCTTGGCTCCCGAGTTATGCAATGACCCGTCACCTTCTTATCAAAAGTAATGTTTACAGTTCTGGTGTGGTCCTACTTGAACTCTTAACGGGGAGGAAACCTGTGGGCTTGTCCACTCCTTACAGCCAAGGAAGGTTTAGAAATTAGAAACAGTCATTAATCCAACCATAAAATCTGATATCTCATTTGATAGCATTTCCAATGTAAGCAGCAATTCCGTCAATGTGCGTGCAGCCTGAAGTATGGCATCGTCCTTTTATGGGTGAAGTTTTTCAAGCATTAAAGCTTAGTGTGTAATGAATTTAATGAGAAAATGGAGGCAGAATCAAAAGTTAGCATCCAGGAGGACTTTTCTACCGCTATAGATAGTAAGGTTAGTAGACTTTCAAGCGAGCTTGTGCAAGCTTCAGCGACATTTCACCCGGTCCCTGGCTATCATTTTAGTCATGGTAGCAATAAAGCAATGTCTGTACCAGATATTTAAGAGTCCCACTGGGACCGGAGGAGCAGGAGCCTGGTCCTTTAGGAGTCACTCAAGTTCTGGCCCTCTAGGAACAGGAAGGAGAAGGCATTTCTGGCAAAGAATAAGAAGTTTATCAAGAAGCGGCTGAAGTGAGCACGGGTTTCCTGTCAGATTTTCACCGGGGTCTTGATAAAATTTCACGAAGCCCCTTGTCATGTAAGTTATGATAATGTTCCACAAAAAATTAGAGTTGGTTTTCTTTGCACAAGAACTGGGAAATTCACCGAATGCACACTGATGCTTAAATTCTGTCACCTGCACCACATGAAAGAAAAAAAAGATTTGAATTTCTTTTTCCTTGTCTGAGATATGTCACCTGTGGTTTTTATCAATGCTAGCAATACCAATGATAACTGCCACATGATGAAGATTGAAGAATCAAATACGAGTTTAATTCAGAGGCTCATGGCGTGACTTAATTAAATGCCTTGGATCTTGGAAGACAATGCTGTTATTACTCCGTACGTTATGAGAGAACATTGTTGGCTTTTTTAAAACAGCATTTTCTTCTGCAACATTTTACTTTTTGCTGACTTATTACAAACATTGACGTGGCTGCCTCCTAGAATGTGGAGAGTGTCTATTAGCAGCAAAGCAAGCACGTAATGCTAGGTGCATTGCCAATTTGCCAGCATATAAGTAAATCTAAGCAGGTTAAATGCTAATAATCAGCTTCCAACCAGTTCGTAAATAGTTGCATTAAATTGCAAGATCTATTTTTATGACGAAGAATACATTTTAATTCAAACCTATCACGTGCCCAATTCTTTAATTTAGTTTTTTAGAAACAGATGTGGCTTACTGATAAGGTTCGCTAAACTTGCTGCTGTCATGTTTCTCCCCAAAAAAAATGCCTAGGCAGAGCAGGCTAATCTAAGAAATAGTGGAGAAGGGACTTTCATTTATTTTATTTGGACTTTTTTATTTTTATTAAGGAATTCACATTCCAAACCTGCATTGGACATTTATTCGGATGATAAATGGCCTTACTTAAGAAAAAGTGAAACGGTTGAGCAGGTTTTTTTTTTTTTTTTTTTTTTTTTCAGTAATTCTGCCTAAATTTTGTTTAATTTATGTAATCTGAGTTTGACTGCTGGAAAAATGTAAGAAAAACGATAAGAAACAAAATATGGAACCTTAAATCTTTGATTATATGGTACCACAAACATCGAAACCAACACATAGCTAAGCCTAATATCCCAAAAGATTTTCCCTTTTTTTTGGGGTTGTCTTCGATCTTGGCACCAGCCATTAGGAGCAAAGTCAAGAAGAGTCCATGATATAAATTAACAGCACAAATCAAACGGAAATGCTAAATTTCCCTAGGCAAGCTATAGCTATTCTCTACATACTTACGCGCTAGCTACAAATAACTACTACTACTACTACTACAAACAAACTCCGGTCTTCAAATGCAACCTGCAGTTGGTCTCAAGTTCCTTACACACCAGCCGCTTTTCCTAGTCTTCTTCTCAAAATCTTGACTCCCATATACCTGAAAAAATCAAAATAAACCAGGTTTAACCCAAAAAATGATAATTATTGTGCCATAAATTGATGCTTGTAATTGTATGACTAATCAAATGTGCCTTAAAAACTTACCTGCCCATCATCAAGACAGTGCCCTGAGGATTAGTTCCTGGAGATTCACTAAATGTGGAGCCATCAACGATTCGGAGTCTGTTGGTACCAAGAACTTTGAGGTCAGGATTCACCACCTTTCCAACGTGGCACCCTCCATGGTAATGCCAGATTGTGATCACGGTGTCTTTACAGAACTGCTCCAGGGACTTAGTGTCATTGGTGTGCTTGGGTATGAAGTTAACGTTAGCCTTGACACTCATGTTAAGAAGCTTCTCTACAGTTGGTTTGTCACACTTCGTGAAGTTGGTGAAACGGTCTGATTGTATAACCTCGGCAACCATGCGGATCCCATTGACACAGCGCTGCAGGTCCCGAGGGTGGCCGAAGTAGTTGAAGGTAACGGAAGGGTTGTCATCGATGTTTGCATTGACCAGGTTGAGTTGGCCTGTAGAAATGGGCCTCGCGATTTTTTCCAAAATGAAACCTCCTTGAAATGCCTCACGTGGCAGGTCTCGCTTTCGTTTAATGAATGCTTCAACGGCTTCTGGTGTTCTTTGCTTTGGAGGAATTGTGGCCAGCTGGCCAATCTGGTTCAATATCACAGGAGACAGAAACCATCAGGATAATAAAACCCTGCATTTTGATATCATATTAATCGACCTCAAGGTGAATGTTGAATATGGATATGTATCTCACACAAATATATTTAATTTTTTATATGTTTTTTTCATATACTTAAAAGATCGCACTAAATTCTCATGTTCAAATATGTGATGTCTGAATCTGTTTGATACATCAAAAAAAATAGAGTCTAAATAACATAGTTTTCATCCACCGTCCTACGAAAAAAACAGTTTCTAATTCCTGAAATCGATGACTCAACATTGAAGGAAATTTATATTAATCATCCCTTACTGAATTAATCAGTTATCGTGCTTACCTCTGCGGACAATATACCGTGATGACAATGAATGCTATCCTTGGACTGTCCAAATCCGCTGCTAGCTTCAATGTAAACTCCCATCTTGGTAATGCCGACAGTTTGTATAAGAGATTGTTCCACTGGCCGAGTAGTAGGGACAAAAACTGAGTTCATTGGATTATCAGCCATGCCCTTGCCAACAAACTCATTCTGCAGCACCATGGAAATGTTCAACTTCTCCAGTTGAGCTTTGGGACCAATACCACTGAGCATCAGCATTTGAGGAGTTGCAATTGCTCCGCATGATAAAATTACTTCACTCCTCCGATTGTTTGTCAGAAATGCCTGATGCTGGTTCCCATTTTCATCCTTGAAAATCACTCCCATTGCCTTTGGTCGCTTCCCTGTATTGGACATTAATTTTCAGCTCATTAATCACTGTTAGACACAATTGAATCAAGTCCAAGACTTGATCAGCAAAGAAATTCTGAAACTATTACTAAGAAACTACTTGCTATTTGGCATTTTTTACCTGTTTTATCGAACAAGACTTTTTGGACGGTGGCATATACCAACACAGTAAGCATTTTGGGGTTTGCAGAAGCAAGTAGCTCAGCTGCAGTATGACGACGGCCAAAGCGGTCGAAAATGGTACCTCCAACTTTAGTTCCATAGATATGATCATAGGTGAATCCATTATAAGGCGAGACCCCAACATTAACAAGACTGTCCTTGACGGCATCCTGCCATTGTGCTAGTTTGGGCTGGTGAACTATTTGATTCTCTACCCATGGATACGACTCGTTCACTAGCCTTGCATCCCAACCCACTCTCTGAATGAAACTGCAGTATCCAACAAAGAATTAGCTTAGACATTGATGCTTAATTTCCAGTTGTGGCAACCGGCAATAGGATAGACTTTTTGAACTCTTTCAACCAATCATTGTTGTCTTTATGCATTTGAATGTGACCAAACTTTTGAATAACCATTTCTTCTTCTTCTTCTTCTTCTTCTTCTTTTTTTTAAATATATATATATATACATGTGTGTGTGATTCGTACAAAATTATAGCAAAAAAGAATTTGCTAGCACCTGTCATATTAAATATATGGAACAACTTTTTTCATGCTTTTGTTAATGGGGAAAAAATTAAAAGTAGATAAAAAAACAGTTGGGTAGGATAGAAAAGGGTAAGAGTGCAAAGACACATAATTAGTTAAAAACAATTTAGTCCACTCGTTTCAAGCAATTAAATGTATTTTCCTATTTTTCGACAGCAACCTATGTAAAATAACAAATGCAAAAATGCCGAAAAGAAAAAGAAAGGTTTCCTAATAAGTCGTAATCTTAAGGTAGACAGGATTCGTGGGGTTCCTAATGGAGCCCTAGTAGGTGTCATTACTTTTCATTTCGGATCTGCATTTAGACCTTACCTAATCAAGCCCTCAAGCAAGCACTTTAATGGGGGAGGACCACTAAAAGTTCAAACCTAAACATTTAATAGCTAGCGCAAAATAAAAAGGATTACAAAAAATTAAAGGAAAAAAAAATTTATTTATATTTAAGGAAGAAAAGAGGACTTCATTAAAAAGGAAGATGGAATCATAAATGTTTTTTGGACTCATAAGAAAAACCCTAATTAATTGTTCTAGATAACCGAAACATTTTGGCCATTGATTCTTTCGTTAAATTTGTTTGGACTTGATCATTTTTTGGCCTTCAAAATTTAATTAAAAAAAAAACACAAAGGGATCACCCCAAATTTAAAACTTTGCAATATGGGGGACCCTTAAAACTTAATAAATGCTTTGTTGTGGACTATACTTCTTGATTTTCAGGTTTCACATGACCACCATCTTTATATATATATATATACACACACACACACACACACATGTGAAGTATTCAGCTAAATCGTAGTATTGTTGGACTAAATTCTCTATACATTTAATGACTTTTTATTTATTTCTTCATTATCTGGAGAATTACATGTTACTTTCAGAATCAGAAGGACTTTGGTTTTTTTTTTTTTTCTTTTTTCTTTTAAATATTCTTTTCAACTTCTTTCTAGACTTAGTTAGAGTTTGGTTTCTCTTCCACCTCAAAGATAGTAATTCTTTTAAAAAATGTCTATGAAGGGTAAAATAAAAACTTATGAGAAATCTTATTCTGCGCCATGAGTTTGAGATGAATGATGACGTTTAAATATAGCCTTGAAATGAAGTACTTTATGAGGACTTCTTTATTTTGAGGTGTTTTTTTTTTCCTGGTATAAAGAAAGGTCATAATGTGATGGTAGGGTGAAGTTGTAAATGGTATGTTTAGAATTCAAGATTTGTTAAATATTGATTATATGAATTAATTAGACTAAAATATGAATTTAAATGTAAATTTTTAAACCAAATACTTTGAAAGGACTTCTTTATTTAAGTTTAAACTAGGTTCAAAGTTATATATGATGCGAATAAAAGAAATGAAGAAATCAACCAAGGAATTCATTTTAAAGAAGAAAGATAATGAAGAGTAGAAATTAACATACTCTGAGTTAGCTCTAGTGTAAAAGCCAGCATTGATGCAAGTGCCACCCCCCAAAACCCTAGCCCTTGCATTAATGACACCATCTGTGGAAACGAAAGGTTGCGAAGCAGAGCTCGGAGAAGTGTCAGCCAAGGCAATGTGGAAGTTGCGGAGGAAGGACACATTGGCATTTGAGAAGGGAACTCCACCTCTCTCTAGAAGCAACACGCTGAAGTTTCGAGACAGTGTGGCTGCTAAGGGACACCCGGCTGTGCCACCTCCAGCGATTATGTAGTCATACGAAACTTCAGCAGCATTTGATGATGAGAACGATGACGATGATGAGAATGAACTCGCCCTTTTAATGAATGGGTAACGAAATTCGTAGAAATCCTTCGCACCTGAATTTTGCAGCAATTTTTCATATTGTCAAGTTAGAACGCTGCTCAAACATTCAAATTCGCTGGAAAAGTTGTTTAGTGACACTACAATTCCGTCGCTAAACATTGTTCGGTTCATTTTTTCCGTCTCCAAAACAATCAGTTCTGTAGGAAATACTTCATTATTTTCATCAGAATTTTTCCGACGAAAATTATTCCGCCGGAAAAAACCAGAATATCTTACGGCGTAACTACTTCTCCTCTACCTGGCGAGAACTATTATTATTTAATTGAAACTACTATTGTATGGTAAATTAATTTCAACTTTACTCAAACAAGAACAGATGCAAAACAAATAAGGTCATTTTCAGATTCTTCTTTTCACCTATAGATTAGACATTTGAGAGAGAAATACCATTGACTCTAGGAGAAAAAAAATAAAAAAAACTACCCAAAAAACAAAATAAAAAGATCATATATATATATATATAGAGAGAGAGAGAGAGAGAGAGAGAGAGAGAGGCGAAAGATGAGAAAAGAAAAAGAGCAGAGAGAAGAGGCAAAAACCTTGAAGCGAAGAGAGAGTGTTAAGCCAAAGAACCAAACAGAAAAAGAGCTTCACTGCCTCAACAAAAGCAGCCATTGAAAGGCTGTGCAGAGAAACAAACTCACAGCCAAAATAAAATAAAAACTGCTAAACAGTTTTGCTTCCAATTCCTCTATGTGGCTGTCGCCGGTTGGCCTTGTTTTGTGTGTTTAACAACTCATATACATATATATATATATATACACACACACACACACACACAACTTCAGCTTCAAGAGAGTCAAGAGCTGATCAATGATGAATATTAGAAAAAGGGGGTGGTATTGCACTTAACAAGGAATGCAGCTATCAACACTATTTAAGATCACTGAAACATGGGGCTGGCTGTTGTAAGTCATTAATGGTGAAATGAATGCCACGGTTGGAGTAGGAGACCCCTTGGCCCTTGGGTTAAAACTCTATATTTTATTCCATCATATCACATCCAAACTTAATTGTTATGTAGCTGGCTCATATACTTGTCTTTTTTTACCCTAACATCTTAAATTAAAAAAAGAAAAAGAAACACTAGGCTGATATTGAGATTAATCTTTCAACCTTTCGACATGATGAGATATTGCAAATTCTAATTGTTTCTGTTTTTGTTTCTTTGTAATAAAAATCTTAAATTCTTCTTTTCCCTGCAATTGTTTCAGTTTTAGTCGCTACATGTGTTTTACGTGATAAATAATCAAAGATTAATTATATATTTTTATTTTGCTTCATCCTACTAACATATATCTTCGAAATATTGTTCAAACACTCTTTTAAGGCTAATTAAATTATTGTTTAAGTAAATATTTTTATATTAAATACAATAATTCGATAGTTATTTTGATAAATTTCAAAAATAATTTAAAGACGATCATTATCAAATTTCATAAATTAATTACCTACGCTCGAAATTTTCGACCATAAAAATTTAACGGATGATTAACATACACTTGTGGTTGATCGATTCATTAATGTGTATAGAATTTGGTAAGCAAATTGTTTAATATAATTTGATTAGAAGTTTATTGTCGTAAGCTTTCATAACAACCAGCTAAAAAAAAAAAAACTTTTTACCTTTTAAAACTTTGTACTATTAATCCATGTTGGATTAGAAAATTAGAAGACGAAAACGATTGTTAGAATCAGTGCCACTAGCTATTTCCACATCAAGTTTGAAAGTGCTTTCCTTATTCGAGAAAGTTGGGAAAACATTTATGGTAGGATGGGTTTTGATAAAAAATTATGGGTTTTAATATATATACGTATTTAGATGGTTCACTTAATTGATGCTCATAACCCGTTAATGTCTTTTATATTTTATTTTAATCTTTTTTTTTTTTATATTTGATCAATTGCTTTTGCAAAATTAAAAGAAATATTATAATAATTATAAGAATTATTTTATTTTTGGTCTATTAACCAGTGCTTGTAGATACTAACTTACATTTGCCGTATGTGCATATCTATAATCTATATATATATATATATATATATATTGGAATATACTACGTTAGACAATTTAAAGGAGTTTTTTTTTTTAATTTCCGCTTAATTAACCGTCAACTTGTAAAAGAAATTAAAACATAATTACCAATATATTATTATGGATGCATGACAATCTTTTTGGTTAATTACATTAAAGGCAAACCCCCTTCACTGCTCAAAACTTCTATGATTTTTAACATTTTTATTTAAAAATATTTTTATCTTTAAAAAAAATTATAATTTGATCTTCTCACTCCCCGATATAAAATTTTTGATTACGTCATGCGTCCCGAATTATTGAATTTTTTTTTCTCTTATTAAAGATTCGACCAATTTAACTAAATTAGTCCTAAATGCAAGTCTTTTCAATTTCTCAATTACCCCACAAATTAAATTAGTGACTTCAATTTCTGTTTCAGGAGTTGTAGGAATAGTGAAGGAAAATTTATTGCAATCCAAAAATGGAATACTCATTAGCATAAGTTGGTCATCCAAAAGATTATCACATAGGTTGTCATTATTTAAAAAAAAAACAAATTGAAACCAGTAGAGCCAATATTGTTAATTGTTTACCACCTTTTGGGAGAGAGCACTAATGGTTTGAATCGATTACATTTAATTAATTCGTTTATTTAGTGTTAATTTTAATCGATTATAAAAAATAATTTATTCGATTAATTCAGTTGAGCTTCGAATTTTAAAATTAATAATCAAATAAGTTAAATTAATTGATCCCTGTAATTATATTTTATATAATATAAATAAAATATATTTATATAATATATCTTTTATATATAATATAAAATTATTTTTAATATATAATTTATTTTTATTTTTTGATCGATTTTATGAATTTATTTAATTTAATCAATTTTAAAAATTTTAAAATCGAACTGATTGGATTGACATATACACCTCTTTAGACTTTTCTTTTAATGTAGCTAAACAAACATTGCATGTAGGGCTTACCATCTTTTTTATTAGTAGCATTACGATAAAAAAAAAAAAAAGTCGTAGTGCATAAATAAATGGAGATGAAACAATATATATATATATATGTTTTCTCTTCATTCGAAAAAAAGAAATGTTTTTGGCATTTAATTTCTCTCCAAACATGGATACGATTAATTAATACTTGATAAAAAAAGGGTTGCATGCATTTTCCAGTTTTAATCCTAAAAACTCAGGTAGTTGAATGATGAAAATGAAAGGAAGGAAAACAGCCAGCGGGTTTTATTTTTATTTTTTATTTTTATAATAATTTTTATTTGTTTTCCAATGGGAATAAAATAAAATAAGGGAAATAATGGACGGTTATGTTAATGGATACTGAATAAACAAGAGGTGGTTGAATTATGTACCAGCAAGCACCATTAATTCCATTCATAGAACCACATCTGCTATTGCCTTATTTCATTGAAGCACTTGACAGCTCACTCACTTACTTATCTGACCTGTCTCATCTTCAGCCCCTCGGTGCCATAAAACTATTATGTTATTGAATTATATTATCCGAATTTTTATTTTTAGTTTTAAATATTATTATTTAATAAATATAAAAATATAATTTTTAAATATATAAAAAAATTTAACAAATTAAATATATATATTCATTGTGATTTTATTTTATATTCGTCTTTAAATTCGAGTAATATAATTCATTAAAACACCTACTCATCCAGCTGTGAAAACAAATCATCCAGCTGTAAAACGTTTGCTGTGCAAATTTA
>JAQSVH010000002.1:12334850-12349853 GCA_029448705.1 Adansonia digitata
GTATTCACCAAAGATCAGACCTTGAGAAAAATATTGAACATGGAAAAGCTATTGTTTTCCAAACAATGGGAAATATTCGAGATATCAAGGATTGTCCCTTATCTTTTCCAAAACAAATTATATTTTGCTCTTTTAATAAATGATTTTTTTGGGGTCTTAGACAAAATACATGATACCGATGACAGAAATAATATATATATATATATATAGAATCATGTATTTTTTTTATTAAGAGATGTAATTTGGTCCACAAATTTATTTTTTCTGAATTATTTGATTAACTTATTGATGTTGCAGTTTGAAGACTAGTCCAATTAGTTGATTAACTTATTAATCCTACTCCAATTATGGAATGATTATGAGTTTGAAGACTCCACCATCAGCTTGTAAACCCTGGTTGTTAGCTCTGAGAGCGTACATAGTTGAGCTAATCGTTGATACAACACGTGTTATGTTTGTGTATTTTTACGTATTATAAGTATATTTTAAATGTTATACATTTATATAAATTTTAATTTTTTAATAATTAGTATTATATAGATTTTTAATATATTCGTTTTATTTTTCATATCTTGTTTCATATTATGTTTTAATTTTTTTCATCGTTTTTCTATCGTATATTCATATTATATCCAAAGTTATCAAATCCATCCATTTTTACTTATCCAAAATAAATAAATTACATTATCAATTATAATTGGAAAAAAATAAATTCAATTTTTTTTAAAAAAAATAATGTGCATCAATTAATTCAAGAGCACATTTAGCAAAGCTGGAGCTGAAACACCATCTTGGAACTTGAATGGTAAGTTGTAAACTTTCAAAAGCCTCGCTTTTAGCTATTTTGAAAGATTTCCAGTTTTAGCTTTCAAAGATTACTAGAAGCTGGACCGATTAGGCTTAGGGTCAATTAAAACATCTTTAATTATATTGCAATCTTTTGCTAGTGTGTTGATGTAGATAACAGCACTATAAATAATCGGTTTAGAAAAAAAATTAATTTTTTTTAAGATAAAAGTGAATTTTGTTGGTATATTATAAATTAATATTAATCTTTATTGAATTATATTATTCTACTCTTTGATTTTATTAAAATTTGGCATTGTATTATTAGTTTCATTGATTACTGGGAAAAAAAATCAAAATCAAAATCAAAATCAAGATATTTAACAGAATACTTTGCGAAAACAAGCAGTAAATTTCGTCATTATACTTTCAATATTTCTTGGATATTGAGAAAGAATGATAAAATTTAAATGTTTCACATAATACTTTAATAATGAAAATGGTAAATTTTCATCTTTTATTTTTTTATCATTTCATGTTCTAAAAATCAACAAAATAAAAATATATTAAAAATATTCAATGAAATTAAAATTATAATAATGAAATTTAATATTAAATGACAAAATTTAATGTCAACTCATTATACTATAACAAGATTTGCCTTTATCGCATTTTTTTTTTAATTTTACATTTTCTTCTCCCTTGAAAAGCACAAATATGCATTAATTTTGCTCCTATCTTTCACCTCTAATTTTAGAAGCTTATATCTTTCTGCTTCATCTTCCATAAATATGTCCTCAAAAGGCTTTTTAAGAACTTGGTTTGATACACATTTTTTTTGTATGAAAAAAGCAAAAGTAAAAAAAAAAATTAAAAAAAAAGGTAAAAACAGTAGAAAACGAAACATTAACAAAAAAGAAAAGAAAAAATATTTTAGATATTGAGGATTTTAAAGAAAAAGGCCAAGTGGTCAAGTTAGTTTTTTTTAAAAAAAAAATAGATATTGAGTACATAAAAGAAAAAACCAAAGTGGTCGTGATAAATTTTCTCTAATCTGATTATTATGTACCATATTCATTGTTATATTTTATTTATTTATATTATTATGTTTAAAGTTGTCAATTTTGATATTTTCTCTTTATTAGTAATTGATGAAAGAGAAGGAAATAAATGAAAATAGGAGAGGAGTAGAGAGAAGAGAACCATGGCCTAATATCAAGTTATTGCTACGAAGCCACGGCATTATCAACTCTCTCAAGAGGTGTATCCACCCCCCCCCCCCCCAAAAAAAAATCAACTCTCTCAAGACTCGATGCCATACTGGCCCTGCAATGAAAGAAACTTCACATCACATTCATTTCCCTGCCCGCCTCTGCGCCTTATTAACCCTTCGCATTCAAAAGGAAAATTACAAAATAAAATATAATCAGTCGTCGGCTGAAATAAAAGTAACCCAATTTTTTTTTTTTCAATGAAGTGGCAATCTAAAATCCAATAAAGGATAACAAATATTACTATTTAAATTTTAAATTTATTAACTATTATTTTTTTGAATAATTATATAAATTAAATGAATTAAAATTCTGAATTTAAGTAATTCAATCCTTGATAGAATTCTTTTATCCTCGAAAAGACGAGGAAAAATGTGGTGAAATGTAGAAAGGACATGAATTTTCTTAAAAATAGGCCTTGTAACTAACTGCTCGGATCTCATAAAGCTTTGTTTAGCGCTGAAAGAGGATAAGAAACTCTTAGCTAACCAAAACAACCAATATAAGGAGGAAAGGGATGTAAAATAAACCAGCTTCCAGAGGCCCTAAAACCAAATATCAGTTGCAAGCAAATACAAATGCATATACAATAATAATAATAATATAAGACACAACAAATACCCACATGAACAAAACTGGGTAAAATAAAAGCATAACCAAACCCCTCGAGGTATAAAACGAGGCCTTATAACTTTGACCAACGAACAGTACAAAATAAAAACCTGGACTGAAGAATAAAGTGAATAAATAAATAAATAAATCCTTTAATGCGGCTCTGCGGAGCGGGGCCTCGTTGTATGCGGCACTTGCGCAAACACCCCACCATAAAAGCGGGCGAGCACAGAAGTGGCATCTTCAAAACACACAGAACGTGTTCGATTCTAATAAGTTGCTTATTCTTCTTTTGTGGGGCTGAAGTAGTAGGTACTGTTTCCTGATGCAGTTACTCCGGATGAAGCACTTGACGACATGTTGCTGCCATGGGTGCTTTCGTTGTGGAAGCTCTTAGATGCTATGGCTGGGTTTCTATGAGGATCGTTGGTTGCCGGTTTTTGCCCTTCCTCGGCTAACTTTCTGAGAAGGTTCATTATGGTTGGAAGGATCTTCATAGATAATGAAAGAAGCCCAGGAAGCTGCAAGCATACGAAGTCGTAAATTAGATGTTCAATCAAACGGAATACAGTGAAACAGATTAATCACGATGAAAATAGAAATAATTTGAAGGAATAAGGCAGTTTTGTATTTCTTAATGGTCTCAGAGCATGCAAGAAGTTTTTTACTAAATAATTGCATTTGCTTAGAAAACTATAGAATGCCATGCATGATAGGGAGAGTTGCTTTTCGAGATTCCATCCTAACGTCAGTGGTAATACTAATGCGCTGCAAAATTAATGCCAATGGAATATTTTAGAAAATAGATAAAGACAAAGATCTTACCACTATGTATAAACCGAAGCAAACCTTTTCCAGCAATTTGCTTTCGAATTTCAAGTTTACATACCCAAAAGTTCTTAAATGCTTTTAAGGTAAATTGTTTCAACGCGTCGTACTGCTAAGATTCATTGGATAACTAAATATTTTGAGCATGCTAAACAAATAAACAGGGAACCTAAAAAAATTAAGTTGCACACTTACTGCACCATTGCGGAATTCACCCGAAATGTCGAGCTGCACCCATAGAGCCTTCATCATTAGGAAACCCACAAAGATGACACCCAGATACAAAGGATTTCTGCAATGAGGATATTTGCAAGTAAGCACAAGCAACAATGCAGACCAAAACTAATTCAAAGCTACAAGTGCAACACGCACCTTATAAGAGTCATAAGTTCATTAAATCCTAAAATCAACAAGGCAACAATTGCCCATGGAGGTGGCAACCAGTTGTTGCTACGCTTGTTAGCTTCCTGAAAATAGAAGAAAACTAATCAAGCATCAGTAAACTCGGGGAAAAAGGCTATCATTAACAATAACATGTCTACCAAGACCGAAATATTAATTCTGAATTCCAGTGAATGAACTTAATATTAATAATTTATCTGCTACAAAGAGGCAGTAACGCAACAGAATTTCTGGGGCAACATTTGATTGAAGCAACAGTAACTAATGCAATTATCTAAAGCCAGTTTAAGTGAATAGAAACTGTAGTCAACTTATTTCTCTACCACTTCTTAAGACACTGACCATTACCAATGCAGCATTGGAATTTAATTTGATGTTTAACATTTTAGTTAACATAATGCAATGACAATTCAAATCGTTATTGGATAGGGATGGGGAGAAAATGATATCTTTAAGATAATTAGAATTTCAAAATTCATGCCTGAGCAGAAATGGCCTGAGTGACACTGTACTCCGTCTCAGCCCTGAATTGCCGCCACAAAGACTTGCACTGAACAGGCGTGATCAATGTCTTGGCAGGTGGAACCTATACCAAATAGTACCAGTCATAAGAATAAATCACGCATGATACATGGAGGAAAAGACAGGGTTCAAATGATGAAGATAACAGCGTGAGAGAGAGAAAAATGTATCAAGACCCTAGGGTTGCTTCAGCATTATACATATTAGTAGATGAATACAACACAAAGTTAAAATTTTTGGTAAAATTCATAGTCAGACCAACCCAGAAAACTGTCACTTTCGATCTCTAATCCATGTGAGGGATAGAAATGTCAATAAATAGTATGAGTAGTCAAGCAGTTTGAATTGTTCAACTACATTTCATAAAGTCAGCAAGAACAAGACTTCACCTGCTCCCAAGTGCTTGAGGCTAGTGGATCGAATATTGTAATGCTCCTATCAGTTACAGCAGCATTATTTTTGGTATTCACCAAGGCAGAAGTTAGTGTACTCTCGATATTATCAACATTATCATCCAACCGGATAGCAGCCATAACAGATAGCAACTTTAAGGACTGGCAACAGATAGTAAACAAGTTTAGCAGAGAATAGAATGTAGCATAATTCTTAAAGCCCAACAAATGATACATACTGCACAGCGAGCTGTTTTAGTGATGGCTCGAATATCTTCTTTCCCAGTCCAAACCCGTGGCATTGAATCAGAATCATGACTAAACAACGTTGAAAACCTGTATACATTTGCACGGTCAATTTCGATAATCTATAATATCTAGCAAATCAAACAATTTAACTCAAACACTGAAATGTGTTATTACCTGTCCTTCATACGAATCAATACCCTTCCAGCTTCTTCTCTTGTTTTTGCTTCAACCACACCTCTTGCATAATCCCGTAGACTAATTAGCATCTTCTCCTTGGTTTTTTCGTCAATCTCAAAACCAGAGAGGTCACTGGAGAGTCCAGCGACAGCCGATTCAGTTTCACGCTGGAGAAGTTTCTTGATTGAGGGCCAGGTCTCATTATTAGCTTCATCTAAAAGTGCGTCAACAGGCCCTGATAATGCCTCGTTCAGCTTTGCCTGCAAATGCACCATAATGATCAGTACGGTTCCATGTGGTGATCTAACCAGTAATAAACATGTGCTATGGATGTCACCATGACAAATTTTTCAAAGGTTATGGAAGTCCACAACTATATACAACACTGAAATCAAACACACAAGATAGGAGTAATCACATCAATGCCAACATTATGATAGGTAATTTGTTGTTTAACATATATAGTATAAAAGAAGAAAAAGAAAACACCAAATGGCCAAAATTCATGGTCTTCAAAAGAATTGAACTACGAAATTCTAGGCCTTTCGTATTCGGACCTAGATTGCACGCCCACAGTGAAGTTTCAACGATCCAACTGTTCAATATGCATCTTAGTTTATTGGGCTTCAATTCTTTCTAGAGTATTCATGTTGTATGTAGCAATGCTAAAATTCAACAACTAGCAAAACAGTAAAGTTTTAACAAACCAACTTGACAGTAAAGCAATGCTTCAATATGATGACATCTTAATTAATTGGGCAAAAACTATTTTTAAAGTAATGCGCATTATTTGCAACAAATTGAAATTTTCAACAACCGGTGAGACCAAGAGAACAAAAGTCGTATCGCAGTATCAACTTCAGTTCACCTTGCCTCCTTGCAACCCAGCTCAAACAACTTGACAGTGATGCACAAACTGCAGCTTTAAAATTTTGTTAGGTTAAATTATCCCCAACTTCTCATAATATTGCTTCATTGGTTAGGATCACTAAGCATCAAGTAATATAGAAATTATAATATTGTCGATAATCATGATAATTGCTCAAACCAAGCAAATGGTTAGGAAGGATAGAGAGATAAGTTTTCATACCTCATATGATGAAGTCAGCTCTGAAAGTTTGGCATCTCGGACAGAAGCGACATGAGCATCAATATCACGACGTAGCTTATCCCTGACTTTAGAGGAATCCCAATTTGCTAGTTCAACTACAGCATCTGCAAAAATGATGTCAAATTCCACATGTACTCATTCCACCTTATCAAGCAAAAACAAACACCCTCATTAGCAAACAACTACAGTACCAAACCTATTAAATGCATCCAACATATGAAGGTTTATCGTTTAAAGTATGGATTCAAAGTAATGATTCAAGAATTCACTTTTCCTTTTCAATCCCATAGCTCTTTAACTTGTATTTTTGTAGCTTTTATCTCTGTAATAGTTTATAGCTAAGAGAATGGTTCATGAATTTCAACCATACCTGCATATCCTTCATCAAACAAAGCCATGTAAGATTCAATGCATTTGCCAGCAGCCACCGAAAACCCCTCCCCTCCATTCAAAGCCTTCTCAAATGCTTCCTTAAATTTTTCAAGAGATCCAGACCTTAAATGTCCTAGAATGGATTGGTGGGCTGGTTGGACAAGCTAAATAAGAAGACAAGAAGCAAATAAGTTGAGAAAATTTTAAATAACAACAAATATTAGACAAGAATAGAGTGCTATTACTTGTAGCAATTTTTCTTCAAGTTGCTTTCGCTTTGCAGATCTGACACCTTCATCAAAATAGGCGGCTTCAGCATCATACCTAAAATCAGAACAAAATGAACAAAGAACTCAATCTCAATGATATGGTAGTAAACCACGGAATATAAGTACGGAAAAAACACCAATCTTGAATTCGGTCATCAGAAATGCCTCTTATTTGGCCAAGGTATGCGTCAAGATGATTTTCCCCACCCATTCAGCAAGCAGTACATCATTATCACCACCATGACTCACAAGTCAACAGGTTGCCGATTAGTTATCATGACATTCCTATTTATCCTTTAGCATCATAGTTCTGTGCAATCACTTTGATAGAATGAAACTTCTATAACTTTCAGATGGTCTTTGTCAGTTTGCCTAAGCTCAGCTCTACCTAATGCTTGTAGAGGTAGTACTCTATTTGTCAAAAACTTATCTTAAAATCTCATTAAAGTAGTCTTACTCTGATAGACAAGTGTTGAGAATTGAATTCAGCTTCTTCCCAAAGCCAGCAACTGGGCCAGACTTTACAGCTTCTTCTAGAAGACACCAGTTCTGTCATATGAGGTAATAGTTTGGTTTGAGTTTCTAAAAAATAGCTATCTCCCAAAAATATTCATCCGTGTGTATGCATGTATGAATATAAACACATATTTACAAGTCCACGTACCTCATTTGCAGTGAAATCAGCGTACTTTTCATTGGTAATTTCTTCGCACCGTACCGTAGCCACCATGACCTAGAGGCAAATGAAATATAGATAATGGAAACAAATTTCCATTCAAGTTAGAGCAAAAATAATATCCAAAAGGTTACCTTATGAGCTGGAAGGTCAAGGTCCTTATTCTCCTTGATGACTTTCCAGATCTGTTGTGCACTAAAAGAGAACCCTGAAGCAGGTACCACTCCCCTCCGATCTCCAGCAAGCCCCCCCGGTGCAATGGAGTGGAAGAACCGTTGTCTCAAATTAGCAACCTTAGGTAGAAAAAATAGAATCAGGCAAACCGTCCATTTACGTGCCATTAGTCAGAGATTTCAGCACCATCATCCAACGTTCAGGTAAAACAAGAGCGTAGTTAGAGATCTTATATCTTAGCCATCTCCAGAAAAGTAAATTACACAGTACAACCAGGACAAGTGAGACAAAAAGAAATGCAACAACACGAATAAGAAAAAGAAGGAAGTCATTAAACAATCAATAGGGTGAAGTCAAAAGTGTACAAGTAGATATTCAACTTCTTTCTTTCCATTTAAACAAACTTCTACACAGCCAATAGTGTGAAAGTTTGTTTGCATGCAATGAATACCGAACGTCCTTAAGCAATAATCCAACCATGGTACCTGCTCTTTAAATTGCTCTTCCTTTTCTTCATAACTAGAAAGTGCAACAACCTCAACCTGACAATCATCAGCAATAATATTAAATCATCAGAAGCAATACTCATTAAAGAAGGTATTGATAGACATTACACATTTAAATTTACGTTGCGTTAATTCACAACCCAACATCATACATTGAAAAATTCACTTAACGGAGTTTCCTTATGTGCCTGTGGCTTAGGAACTGAGTCCCATATCTGCAATTCAAGAAAAACAGGTCAGAATAAAGCATTACTTAAGTTAATCGGAAAAGCAAGGAAGCACAGGCACCAGATACATGTACCTTCTGAATATCTTCTCTCAGAACAGGTTCTAAATTTTCCAGTGGTGTCTATGAACAAGAAATACTTAAGTAATCTCAAATAAGTGGCAATTGAAATTAGAAAAACCCTAGTGAGATATAATAACAGTATAAAACTTAGATACTAAAAGATCTTAAGGGAAAAGGTGAACAAAAATATTAGCTCTCCAAGCACAACATGCTCCCTAATAGAAGAAAGGTACCCACCCTTGTTTTATCACGGATGACAAACAATAATGTCGTTTTGCGGGGACTAAACAATCTCATCATTACCTGCAACCAAATACAACCAAATATAGAAAAGAACCGCTAGAAATTTAGGGAACTGCTTTAGAAAGGGCAGCGAGATTTGAAAACCTGGAATACAGTCTTCAGAAGAGGCTTGTTTGCAGCTTGCTCACGACCAATATCATGACACCACCTAAACGAAAGTTGCTCAAGAATATTACTTGCAAATACTACCGCCGGCAACAAACTTAAGCTGAATCTTCAAAACTATACCAAGCACCATATAGGTGCCAAACCTTACATGTTTATGAGTACTATATCTGAAACCGCAAGAGCAAAAAGTGCACTTTGTTTCTCGAATGCTGTGTCATCCTGGAATGAGGCAAAAGAATAAATAAATAAAAATATATAAAAGATAAAGAATATTTCTTCCTCCTATTTTTCATAAAACATAGGAAGATCAGATAAAACAGAACAAACAAAAATACACATAGATAATCCACTTCATATTCAACATTTATAATCATAACTCCAACTATTGATTTGGTTCAGCTTTATCTGTCACTCTAGCTTTCACATTATTAAAGCAGTAAGACCTCTGTCAAAAATCACTAAGTCTTCTTTTAACTAAAACGCCCAGTTTAGATTGCCAAATTTTATTCTTTGATCATGATCAATTTGATTTCCTCAATTTCAAGTATATCTACTAATCCATATTCCTGAAAATCATGCTACCCAATAAATATCACTATGGTAGAACCTTTTTTTACAGAAAAAAAATGTAGCATTCAGAATTAAAAGCTTGACATGCACATCCCCCCCCCCCCCGCACACATATATAAACTGATGAATGACCTTTAATTTGATTCTCTTGGGTCAAACAAAAATTCATTCAATATTACAACTATTTCCATCAATTACAAAATCATTACTGAAATTTTGTAAGAATTATTTAGAGGATGTATTTGATAAACTGCTATCAAAACATTGTCCTACAGAAATACATACTTGATTAATTAATCAAAATGTACAATTGTACATCCATAAATACTCTTATCTTTTCCCTTGGAGGCAGAGAAGGAGGAAAGGGCTATCCTGAATCCTATCTCTCGCAAAAACAGGCAAAAGGATCTTTAAGCTATTAAGAGAAAAAAAAGGCAAACAACAGAGCAAGCAGAAGCAGTTATTGGCATACAAAACAAAGTAATTTCAAAATTTGGACAACATATGTTAATGATAGAATGCAAGGTAGCAACAGCACCTCCCCGCGTTCTCTTCCATCAGTACCCTCCAAATCCATTACTAGAGTGCAAGGCTCTATACCAGCACATTTTGCCAACCAAATACCTTTTGTGGTTTGTGACCTGATATGAAGCGCAATTCCTTAGTTGTTTGGGCCAATTGAAACTGATGCAATGTGCTATTACAGAAACATAAGTTACCTTCCCTTAAATGCATCCATTTCCCAGAAATTGGTATAAAACAAATTATTTAACAGTGTGCTTTTACCTGTCATGATCATGGAAAACAAAGTGAAACTTTAAATGGCATAAGCAGAACTTACATAGCTACCGTAAAAAGATAAAACACCGAAAAAAATAAAATCACTCTTGGCGTGAGTTAGAATCAAAATAGTGATACAACAAAGATATAAAACTAAATACAGAAGTAATCCAACAACATCATGCAGAAACAATTCTGTATGAAAGTGAGATATGAAAAATATGCCTTTGCCAAAGCTGAAGTGACCAGATTTCCAACTAATCATACTCACTTGTATTCCACGTTTCTAATTCAATATCATTAAACAAAATGCACAACTAATAAATGAAGCAGGTTAGGCGGAAGAGACACCTTGCGAACAAGGAAAGCATAAGTATAAAGAAGGGTTTAATGAAGATATCAAAGTATACCGCTGCTTTGTGGTCCCATAATGGAAACCACAGCGTACGACAGCCCGCATTCACCAAATTTTACTTCCTTGATAAAGCGTTCGATTCCAGTAACATTGAATGAACCATCTCCGTCAATAAGTTGAGTTGAACAACATTCCTCACTCTTCACTGAGATGCAAAATGTTTATAGCATGTGTAAGTAAAGGGAAGAAAAGCTTCCATAATACAGAGCAGTGAACTGCCTGGTTCATTTTTCCTTGTCAATTTAAAATTAAATTCCCCATATCAATTCCTCGAGGAAAAGATAGAGCTGATAATTCAAAATCCGTTTTTTTCTTTTTTTTAATTTCCCTAAGCTTTCTCTGCAACCAAACATGCAATAAAAGTAATATTTAGCTCCGGTCCCGATCCAAACATCACGACAAATTTCAGATTTACACTACGTAAAAGAAGCTCTTAAAAACATAAAAATAAAATTGAAATCCAAATTTTCACGTAAAACAAATCGCATCGCCGGCATGCAATAATAATAATAAAAGACTATATTACGGCGGCGTTGCATGCTCAACCGCTCTCTTTAGTCCTTACCGTTACATACTCGCATTACAGAAATTAAAAAAAGAAACCGCGACATTCATGAATTAATGAAAGGAACAAACGGATCATCGAAAACAAAGCTATAAGAAAAGAAGGGAAAACAAAATTAAGATGAGATGATGAGAGATTGTACCCATTGAATCTGCTTCAAATTGATAGCTAAACAATGACGAGATCGACTTCAACGAGGGACATATAGAAAGAGACAGAGAGAGAGAGAGAGAAAGAGAGAGGAGACACAGAGAAAAATCGAAAGAGAATGAGAGATTTGAACGATCTCAGAGGCGCATTTTTTGAGGCTCCTCTACTTTTTTTTTTATTTTCTTCTTTTTTAAATTTAGAGATCGGCAAATTAGATTAATATTTTTAGTTGTTTCCTTTTTTTTTTTAATTTGCTTATGCATGAATTAAATTTTAAGAATTATTTCAGAATAAAATGAGTAATTGAATTCTAATTTACGTGGAGCAGCACATATTTCTGTTGTTACACCTGAAAAGTGTGGACACAACATTAGACACAGGTAAATTGCACCATATAAATATAGCATAAAAATTTTAAATATAAAATAAAATATGATATAATATAAAAAATAATATAAATATATAAATATTTTAAATATATATAAATTATTAATATATTAAAATTTATATAAATTATTTTTAATATTATTTAAAAATAAAATATATAAATATAATATAAAAATACAAGTTACAGCAGAGAAACATTGAATCTTAATTTACGAAAAACCAAAACAAGGAGAAAATGTCTTTCCAATGAGCATTTTCATCATTTTCCCAATCACTGAAACAAAGAGACATACGGAATTAATTTCGTCAGCAATTTTTTATTTTCAACCTTTTGGAATTTGGATAAAACCTTTTATGGGCCACGTGTTCGGTTAAAAATATTTTCCAGGTCGACCATTGGCTGGCCTGGCCCCAATGAAAAAAGCACCTCCTTTTTTCTAACTGCTTTGAAGACCATTGTATAAAATGACCACCCAGTGGAATGGGGTACTTTGACATCTAAAAGGAGAACGTTGCCATTTGCCAAGCATCCTAATTGGAATATGATTCGAATGTCGATATAGTGTTGGTTTACTTTTATATATATTATAATTATATTTAAAATATTATATATATATTTTTAAAAATTGTAATAAAATTAATAATATATAATATATATTTTAAAAAATTTAAATATTTATAATATATCTGTATTATTTTTTATATTATATTTTTTTGGAACGTAACATAATGCCATTGCCGCTGCTCTTTACTGCTTTCTCAAAAGCTCTTCCAGCAAAAAGGGCCGGAACATGACAGATGGACAACTTGTTCAGTGCTATCAATTTCCAGTTGTTTTGCAATTATGAACCTGTCCCAATCTCAATCAAGGTCATTTGTTTTACGTGTTACAGTTCATCATATTTTTTATTAATTATATAAAAGATAATTATCTATTATATTAATAATAAATTTTTTTTATATATTTTTCATATTTACATATATAATAACGTTTAATTTTTTAATTTTGCTTATACAATTAAAAGATTTTATCATTGGTATATCTAATAATGATCTTTATATAAATTATTTAATATATTAAAATATAAATATAATATGCATATTAAATATATCATATTAATAATATTTAAATATATTATCTCATATTTATTATTTTAATTTCATATTTAAACATGTGGTATTTTTTCAATTATCATGCTCCTTTTGGGCGTTTTACAGCATGACTTGTCTGAACTTCAGAAAATTGTTATTTGCTTGTCCAGGATTCAAGAACTTGTTATTCTAATCAAATAGAAAAATACACTTAAAATTTGTTTTAGCAGTAAAAATTAATGAAGAAAATACAATGATGTAAATTTAACTTTTAAGCTAATCAATTAATTTTATTTTATACAATAAGTATAACTTTTCCAAAATCTAACTTTTTGCTTTCGCTTTTTTTTTTTGGAGAAATAAATATTCTTTTTTAATTTTTAATGATTCATTTTGATGGATGATAAGATTAGTTTTGTAAGGTTAAAAATAAAAGTAATAATAATTGTAATAATTGTAAAATTTATTATTATAGCAATAATATTAAAATCAATAATGGATATTTGTTTAAATAACAAAATAGCAATGGAAGCAAGTGAAAAAAAATGACTTTTAAAAATATTAATCTATAATATTTAAATTTTAAACATACATTATTTTATGTATTTATTTAAATTTGTTAATTAATAACTAATTAATATAAATTAATTTATATTAAATAAATAATTTGACAATATTTAAATAAAAAAACTTAGCTAACAAAATAAAAATAAATAATAAGAAATTTAATGGTAATAGATAATTTTAAAATTATTAACAAAAAAGAACAAAAAAGTGTTTAAAAGAAAAGGGTTTTCATCGTAGAATTCACTGTAGCAATCCTTTGGTTAACCGCTGACGTGTTTTCTTTTGGGGGATGGGGGAGTGGACTGGGGCGAAACAGACGAAGGGAGGGAAAAGAACGAGAGGAAGAAAAGAGACTGGAAGAAAGAAAAGGTGGGAAGATTACATAAATAAATAATGATACTAAAATAATTCCAATTCGTGGAGACTGACGTGACTTGATTTAGTACGTGAATAATGTTTTCTTAACATAATTGAGTATCACCATGGGCTGAGTTGTCAAATTACTTACACGTTAATTACTTTAATTATTAAAGTAAATCATTGTGCGTCTTTAAGGTTTTATTTGGTGAGGTAAGAAAAAATTAAAAAGATAAAAAATAAAAAATAGATTTTTTATTATTGTATTTAATAAAAGGAAAAATTAAAATTTTTTTATTATTTAATATGATTGAAGAACGAGAGAAAAATAGTAAGTATATTATTTTACTATTATATCTATTGAAAATTAAGATAAAAATAAATTTTAAAAAATGATAAGTAATTTTATAAATATACAGACTTTATACATCTTATTTTTATTTTATTTTTTTAATTAAAAATAATTTATTTTTATTAATAAGTGTGAAAAATAATAATTTTTTTCTCACTTTTTTAATCAAACATCCATAAAATTTATTTTCTTTTTACTTTTTTATCTTCTTTTATTTATTTTTTTACTTTTCTACCTAAGTATATTCTAAATTCTTTTAAGGGAGTAAGTAACATTTACTGTTTGACCCTTGCGTTTTTAATTTCGTGATGACGAATTTTCCAACTTTAGAAGTCCTGCAACAACTTTTTATTTATTTATTTATTGATCATAATAGAATATTTCATAATTAATACTATTTTTTCTTACTCTTAAAAGAAACAAAGACTCATTTTTTTAAAAATATAATTAATTACATGCATGAAGTCAATGGAAGAAAATTTATATAATATATCAGAAAAGGTCAAATAGTAGGTTGCGACTTGCAACTAACACTTAATGCGAATTCAAACTCTTTTATTTTTTTAAAAGAATTTTGATACTAATTTGATATATATTTAAATATTAATATAAAACTATATTTATATTTAATATTTATTTTAAATTCACATAATATAGCTTGCAAGTTGTAACTTAATTTTAATTAAGCCAGATGAAACGACAGTATTTCTTGTTTAATATA
>JAQSVH010000002.1:12391793-12413653 GCA_029448705.1 Adansonia digitata
TTCTTGTTGCAGCCAGAGAATTTGGTTTTGAGTTTTTTAAAAGAACTCAATCAAGTGTGTTTGTCCGTGAAAGATATTCAGCTTCAGGGCAAGCAATTGACAGGTGGGGAAACCAATGCACAATGTTTGTGCTCTTCGTTAATCCCTCCTGAATTCCTTTTGTTTTAGCATCTTAATGGTTCTCTGGGCATCTTGTAGGGAGTTCAAAATTCTAAATATGTTGGAATTTACTAGCAAAAGAAAGCGGATGACAGTGATTGTAAGGGATGAAGATGGGCAGATTCTTCTTCTGTGTAAAGGTGCAGACAGGTTAGTCTCTCCATTGCCCTTTAGACCTCTTCAAGACACATGCACAAGGTACCCTACAGTACACCAGTCTGTACGTTTAATGGCCTGATGATTTGTGTTTGACTGATTTATTATTCTCTGTTTGCTTCAGCATTATTTTTGATCGTTTATCAAAGAATGGAAGAATGTATGAGGAATATACCACTAGGCATTTGAATGAGTATGGAGAAGCTGGATTGCGTACGTTGGCACTGGCTTATAGAAAGCTCGAGGAGTCTGAGTATTCTTCTTGGAACAAAGAATTTCAGAAAGCAAAGACTTCTATTGGGGCTGATCGAGAGACAATGCTTGAAAAGGCTGCTGAGATGATGGAGAGGGATTTGATTCTCATCGGTGCTACAGCTGTGGAAGACAAATTGCAAAAGGGGGTATGTGTTATCCTTTCTTGCTTTCTCCAAGAAACTTCTTTTCGGTTTACTTTAGCCTGTTTTAACTTCTCTTCATTTCAGGTACCCCAATGTATAGATAAACTTGCACAAGCTGGTCTGAAGATCTGGGTTTTGACAGGGGACAAGATGGAAACTGCTATAAATATAGGGTTGGTCTCTTGCTATTTAATATTAAGTGTTCTTTGTTACCTGGTCTAATTGGAACCTTAAATTGGAGTTCTGATGAAAAAATGCTCCATGAAAGCAATTAATGAAAATTTCTTTTTGTGATACAGATATGCTTGCAGTCTGCTAAGGCAAGGCATGAAGCAGATCTGCATTACAGCAACTAATTCAGATGCCAAAGAGGTATGTATTTCTTTGTGGAAGAGGACAGAATTTTTCTTCGGGAAATTGATTTCATTGATGTCAGACTTTGTTGCTTTTTGTTAATGATCAGGTAGTTAGGGAGAACGTATTGATGCAAATTTCCAATGCTTCACAAATGATCAAACTAGAAAAAGATCCACATGCTGCATTTGCATTGATCATTGATGGAAAGACTCTTGCATATGCCTTGGAGGATGATATGAAACAGCAATTCTTAGACTTAGCAGTTGAATGTGCATCTGTCATATGCTGTCGTGTGTCTCCCAAGCAGAAGGCACTAGTAAGATATCTTTTCCCTTTCTTTTCCTACCAGCCTTTCCTCAGTTTTTAAAGGATCAAATCAGGTGATATTCCTGACAGTGGAGATCTTATTGTGTATTCTATTTATTTAGTACTTTTTTTTTGGTACCAGGTAACCAGGTTAGTAAAAGAAGGAACTGGGAAAACCACCTTGGCAATTGGTGATGGTGCAAACGATGTTGGAATGATTCAAGAAGCTGACATTGGAGTTGGCATCAGTGGTGTGGAAGGCATGCAGGTTGGTAAACATATCTCACTCTTCCTACAGTTGCCATATATTCCTGTGATGCTAGTAGCAAATGAATCTTTTATATAGTTTTATATTAAGGGTATTTTATATTTATGAATTTAGAAAAGACACAGATTATCTCGTTAGAGTTGAGCTTTAGGTGGGGATTTGCTAGTTCGGTCCTTTTTAGAATTCGTGACATATCTCTCTCTCTCACTTGGAGGAAATAGTCAAAGCTGCTCTTCTGTTTCGGTTAGTAATAGATGTAAAACTTAGCAGTTTATATACAGTCATCCTCATTGGGAGATAAAGATATTGCTAGGCTTCTTTTGACTATTCTTGGAAATGTTTAGGAGCAATGACTTGCTAAAATGTTCAGCAATATATCCTCATCAACTGCTGATAAATTTTTCCTTCTATATCTTGTTTGACTTATTTAATCATTGTTATTTACGTACTATATTTTATGCTTTAGCTCTTTTATCTTTGACAATGATGCTTCTTAAGACATTTTAATTCTGCATGTTGATGAATTACCGAACTTCGTCGTGCTTTCAGGCTGTAATGGCCAGTGACTTCTCTGTTGCCCAATTTCGTTTCCTGGAAAGACTTCTTGTTGTCCATGGACACTGGTGTTATAAGAGGATTGCACAGATGGTAATAATGAGGGATTGTATGCTTTTTTTGTTTTCTTGCATTTTTATGCTTGGTCGTCCTGTAATTCTGTACCAGTTTGACCGTGGTATTTTGGATTCAGGTTTGCTATTTCTTCTACAAGAATATAGCATTTGGCCTTACCCTCTTCTACTTTGAGGCATTCACAGGCTTTTCTGGACAATCAGTTTATGATGACTGGTACATGTTATTGTTCAATGTTGTTCTTACATCATTGCCTGTAATCTCACTAGGAGTTTTTGAACAAGATGTTTCTTCCGAGGTCTGCTTACAGGTCAGTTCATAAACAAATTTTTTTTTTTTTTTTTTGTTAGCAAAATTCATCCATGTTGCAAGTGACTTTATTATAAGGTTTTGCATGCCTATTTGTGTTGCAGTTTCCTGCATTATATCAGCAAGGACCAAGAAATTTGTTTTTCGACTGGTATAGGATACTCGGGTGGATGGGCAATGGTCTATATTCCTCTCTTATTATTTTCTTCCTCAATATTATCATCTTCTACGACCAAGCTTTCCGTGCTGAAGGCCAGACTGCTGACATGGCTGCCTTGGGAACAACAATGTTCACTTGCATCATTTGGGCTCTCAATTGCCAAATCGCTTTCACAATGAGCCACTTCACATGGATCCAACACCTCCTAATATGGGGTAGCATTGTCACTTGGTATTTGTTTCTATTTGTTTACGGCATGCTGTCTCCCACTATTTCTGGTAACGCCTACCAAATTCTAGTCGAAGCACTTGCTCCTGCACCCATCTATTGGTCAGCCACCCTCTTAGTAACAGTTGCTTGTAATCTTCCATACTTGGCCCATATTTCTTACCAAAGATGTTTCCACCCATTGGATCATCATATCATCCAAGAGATCAAGTACTCCAAGAAAGATGTTGAGGATCAACACATGTGGTGTAGGGAGCGATCAAAGGCAAGACAGGAGACCAAGATTGGGTTCACAGCACGGGTAGATGCGAAGATCAGGCACTTGCGAGGGAGGTTGCAAAGAAAACAACCGTCTTCGGAAATACATAGTCCGATCCGTCCATCATAACAAAGCTCATAAATCTAGTTTCTTTTTGAAGTTGATTAGGGGTCATTTTTCCGGCCACTCGCACTTTCACTTCAAAGCCTTCTTTTTGTTGTTGTCATTATTATTATTCATTTGTTGATCATTTTAGATTACAAGCCCCCGCTCATTATACGAAGGCCTTCGAGGCTATCGCATGTACACTAGTTGACACCCATAAGAGTTGTAGCCTGTGAAAATAGTAGATATCTTCAATCACTGGTTTAAAGACTTGCCTTATCTCGGCTTGTTTCTGTAACTCTTGTATAATGCACAATGTTGAAACTGTTTGAAGTAGAGGAAAAAAATTTAAAAAAAAAAAAAAAGAAGAAGAAGAAGGATTTGAAGCAAGTCAATCTTCATTTCTTTTGAAAACTATCAACGCTTCTTTGTTGTCTCCTCTTGTCCTGTTCATCGACTCTGTTGCATACTTTCATGTTTTAACTAATGTATTCTACAATCTTGAGACTCCTACCCAACTCCATTAGCTTGGGTTGATTGCAATTCGTCTATGTTATACTTAATTTTTTATAATTTTTACAAATATAGATACATATATATATATATGAGAGATCGTGCTTTAATATTTATTTTTTAATATATGTCAATCATAGATATTGAACACAGTACTTTAAAAAAATTTATAAAAAAACATAAAGTTTGAATTCCGCCTAATTGGACAAGTTATTTAGAAATGAAAATTTTGGAAGCTATATTCTGCATAACATTGACTAATATTAGTATTTTAGATAATGGTCCATGATAACCGTGTAGTATACGGTTGGATCATTGAATTTATCCGTCGTAGTCGGATATCACACTATTTTGACCTCCAGTCTGGTCATTTCATATGGTACCCCTTCGTATTGATTTTGAATTATAAGGTGGTTGTATTTCAAAAGCTATAAAATTACCATTTAATTCTTTATTAAAGAATCTTTCATCTGTCCAAACTAACTTTTCTAGTATTAAATATGGTTGCTTGCGCTATCGTGTTGGATTATGAATCAGCAGCTTGTACCGGATGGGATGGCTCAAATTTCAAACTCAACATCAATGGCCAGCCGTTTCAGCTCAGAATGAGATCATAACTCGGTTAAGGGATTGACATTGACGATAAAATCCCTGTTTTTACTGGTAAAAATACTAAATCTCGAAGGAGATGTCGACATCACTCGTGTCGGTTGCTCTAGTGAACTCAAACATTTTGTTGGGGATCCTATTTCCCGTAATAGTAGATGGCTTAAGCATTTGGACACGAACCCGAGGTTTAGCCTACTAATTCATTCGATTACTTCTAAAAAAATAAAAACAAATAGATTTAAGATTGGAATAGCAAATCTTTAAAATGAGTTCAAGTTGAACCTATTTCTAATTTACAAAGTTCCAAATTCCATTAAAATAGTCAAAAGTTGGAATAAACCGACAGATACTGTTCCGTTCATATTAGTCCAATCTTGAAAATCTTAGACCAGATACTCTTGATTCAAAGTCTCAACTTAGCCCTAGACCAATGAACTAAGCTAAAGCTAAACTGACACAATCACAATATCAGTTAACAATCTAAGAAATCAACAATAGATTCATTCAAAAGAAAAAAAAGGAAAAAAGAACTTCAAACTATGTTAAATTTTGCTATGGATCTTAATCTCACCCACTTTAGAAAACTCAATTAAGAAAAAACCATTTTCCAAATTCCATATATTATGAAAATTTCAAATTCAATATTCTTAAATAAAAAGGGAAACTTCCCCAAATCTCAAAGTTTTCAACCCATCATTCATCAACATAGTAAAGCACAATTAAACCTCAAACTTGAGATTTACCCATGGATGATCACCTCCACCCATAAACTACTTGAGTGCAAGCGTCCTTGATCCACCTGAAACTCTTCCTCAAAGACCCTTTCATCTTGCCTTCAACTGCATAAACCTTGTAACCAGCAACCCTTTTCTTCCTCTGCAACTCGGGATCATTGAAGCTCCAGCTGCTCTTCGAAGAAGACCCAAAAGCGCCCTTGCTTTTCTTCAATTTAGTCTCCTTTCCAAGCTGGTTTTGTTGAACGGAATTTGCATAACTGGCACTGTAACATCTCAGGTCTTGCATGCTACTAGGCGCTCCTCCTTTACCTCCATAGTAACTTTCCATCTGCGTACCTCCATCCCTGTATGATTTGGATCTAAACTCCTCCATCAAAAATAGTATGAAATTCTTGACAAGGATTGCTAGGTGTTCGAGGATGAAGATGAGGCAATGGAGATGGAGAAAATAAATTTATGGAGTTGTTGATGATGTTATTATTAGTAGTATAATTTATTGAAATAAATTTTTTTTTTTTGACCTTTTGTCTTCCAACCACATCACATGTACCTTTTTTTCTTGGGTGGAGTTTTGTGAAGAGATGACCGAGATGTGACATTTTCTACTTTAGATTCATAAGGCAGTTGCACATTGCATGGGGCAGCTGATTTTGAATGTTCATTAATGGGTGTTTGCCACGTGTAATGATTAATATTTGACTAGGTGAATGTCTTGAAAAACCAGGAAAAAAAAAAAAGAAAAGAAGCTAAGGAGCATCTAGATTAGTAGACTGAGAACAATCAAGTGTGTTTTGATGTTGAAAATTGATTGAGATTGTCCAATTTTTACAGCATTTGCTTTGCTTTTTTATGAATTTTATGGAAGTGTTAATGCTGTATTTTTGTTATCCATGGCGATGGCTTTTGACTGCAGGCTGCAGATGCAGAGCTGCTGTGGGTCCAATCTGCTGAGAAGTCATCAATTATTTGCAAGAATTACAGTGTACTGGTTACAAGGTGAATTTTCATGTTTTGCCATTTGTATTCCAGACTTGGATTCTATAGATGGTCGTTCAATTTAATAATTTTTCTTTTTAGATCTCATCCTGCCCCTCCCTTTTCTACGATTAACTTTTTTTATCTACGTCAAAAGATCCTAATTCAAGGATAAAAAAATATGATGCTTTAATTCAAGTTTAAATATATTTAATTTTTAAAAATAATTATATAAATTAATTAAAATAAGTTTCATGCTGTTCTAAATTAGCCGTTTATTGAAAAGTGTAGCTGTGAATGGCTGGAAATGAGGTAAGCCATTAGAATGAAGCCATGGTTGATCTTCTTGGACCGGGGAAATTAAATATATACTTCAAGTCTTGATAGTGATTCATATCATCATTTAGCAGTTGAATGCAAATTATTATTAGTATTATTAAAAGCAAAGAAATTAAGAAATTAAACAATTTATTCAACGATAAGTGAGTGATTAATTGTGAAAAGTCCATAAAAATTTTCACCTTTTGCTGCCTAACTTAACTATATTAAAACAACCAAGAAATTGAAATTCTGTTGTCTTCTTGTCTAGGGGTTTAACCCCCAGAGAGTGCGAAGTGAAACAAGGCAATAAGCTTTGATGCCGACCCATATAAGACATAAGTGTTTATACATATACATACCTATGAATTTGTTGATAGAAATTCAGGACCCAACTCTTTTTTCATCATTCACTTTCCAAGATTGCTTGATCTATCAAGACGATCGAAACAGGGATGGGGGGGGGGGTTTATCTGCTTCTCCAGGGAAATCAAACCTATTATTTGCTGCATCTGAGCAGGTGTTCCACGGAACTCAAGCTCATGACGTGTTAAGATTGTCCAATCTGGATGATTAGCAGAGAATATGGATTTTGCAGGCATAAGATATTGGTTTTTGTGAAAGGAAAAGCGGCCCACCAAATTCGGCATCATCGTGGAGGGAAAAATGGATAGAGATCAATGATATGAATTTAAGCCAGGATTTTCAGTAACGGAAACTTGGAGAGCAATTCCATTAGATAGATAGATAAATGCTCAGAGGTGAAGCAATTGCTTTACTTCAAAAGTTCTTCACTAACTGGATAGGCGAAGACTCATTGACGAAACGGTCAACCAACTGAACCACTCCAATCAAAGCCCACCTTCACTTTCAAATGCAAGACCTCAACTTTCACCACGTTTAGATTTCTTGGAAAGGGAAAATTCGAGAAAACTTTGGACAAAAAGAATCGGAGAATAGGTAATGACCAACAAAAGTAGCAGATGCAGAGTTCAATTTCTCATAACATGGCACAATGTAACATGCAGGACAATTCGCTGAAACAATGAAATAAATCAAGCATTACTAATCAGCAGGACAAATGAAGCAAAGAAATAATGCGTGCTAGCTACTAAAGCCGAAGGGATATCAAACTTTCTGAGGATCAATCAGTGTCAGAGTAAAACCTCGAGGCTAATATGCTAATATGGTGAGAATAAAATCCAACACAAAGTAACAGCTTTTAATAATTTATATTTTTATATAAAAGGATGAAATATTTTACTGAAACAAAAAAGGCATACAACCCAAAAACCCTAGCTGCATCAAAACTTGAAAATAACATAAACCCACCACCACAAAGAAGTGGGCGAAACTGGACAATCTTTATGTAGCAAATGTGCAAGACCCATGCCATTAAATGGTCAGATATGTTTAAGAACAACATTAACTTAAAGACGCTAGATGGGAAAAGAAAAAGAAAGAAAAGAGCACGTTAAAATAAGACTTGCAAAACAACAAAATCCCTTGCGTCAACAATCTTCAAAAATCAAAGGAGATCAGCAACGTTTGACGGAAGCTCCTCGATGATCACATTGTAGAACTTCTGGATGTCAAACAGCATTCTCTCATCATCATTGGTCACAAAGTTTATGGCAACACCTTTTCTTCCAAACCTTCCACTTCGTCCAATACGGTGAAGGTAGTTTTCTGGTTGAGTCGGCAGATCATAGTTTATGACTAGAGAGACTTGCTGAACATCAATACCACGAGCCAGGAGATCGGTAGTGATGAGAACACGAGAAGAACCAGAGCGGAATTCACGCATGATGATGTCACGAGTATTCTGGTCCATGTCTCCATGGGTGGCAGAAACTGTGTGGTCACGACTTCGCATCTTGTCGGTTAACCAGTCAACCTTGCGTCTAGTGTTCACAAAAATGACACTCTGGGTGATGGCCAGGGTCTCATATAGATCGCAGAGGGTTTCAAGCTTCCACTCTTCCTTTTCAACATTCACATAAAACTGCTTGATACCCTCAAGGGTTAACTCATCACGCTTAACCAAAATTCTCACAGGTTTATTCATGAACTTCCTAGTAATCTCAAGGGCTTCAGGTGGCATTGTAGCAGAAAATACTCCAACCTGAATCTTGGCAGGAAGCAGCTGGAAGATATCATAGATCTGACAGACATAACAACATTATTAGAGAAAAAAATATAAAAACCTAAGTTTCAAAACTTAAAATAATGAAAAGGAAAGATTACAAGATGAAATAACAAACCTGATCTTTAAAACCACGGGAAAGCATCTCATCAGCCTCATCCAAGACAAAAATCTTAATATAATCCGGACGAAGTGACTGCCTTCTCAACATGTCAAAGACACGACCAGGAGTGCCAACAACAACATGAACACCACTTTGCAGAATCCGCTGATCCTCACGAACACTTGTACCACCAACACAAGCGTGGACCTTAACACCAAGGTAATCACCAAGTGCTCGCATCACCTTCTCAATCTGTTGCGCCAATTCCCTAGTGGGTGCCAAAACCAAAGCCTGGCATTGGACTACACCATAGTCAAGTTGCTGTAGAATTCCAGAGCAGAAAGTTGCTGTCTTCCCAGTTCCGGACTGTGCCTGCTGAATTACATCAAGACCCTTGCAGAAAGGAACAATTCCTCTTTGCTGAATAGCAGAAGGCTTCTCAAAACCTTGGAAAGTATTTTGTATAAGGGAATATGGATTCATCATAAATTAGCAAAATAAAACAGAGAAAAAATATAGAAATCCAAACAAATGGCAGAATATGATGCTTGGAGAATTTATACAAGCAGACTACAGAATTTATGACTTTCTTTCCAAAGTGCTACATACCATATGCGTAGATACCCCTCAGAAGGTTTTCTTGAAGTCCCATTGCATCAAAACTGTCATAAACTTCATCATAACTTGTGAAAAAATCATCTCCATCGGTTTGAAGCCTGTGCAATTAGAGTTTGACAACATATAAGCATAACCAAGTTGTAAAGCAAATAGCATTTTTTTTCTTTGTTATAAATGAAAAACAGATGCAAACAGAGAAAAGCGGTGGTCTACAAAAAAGAAACT
This sequence comes from Adansonia digitata, assembly GCA_029448705.1. NCBI lineage: Eukaryota > Viridiplantae > Streptophyta > Magnoliopsida > Malvales > Malvaceae > Adansonia > Adansonia digitata. The sequence goes on from JAQSVH010000002.1 coordinate 12,401,373, forward strand.
TACAACTCATTCATTTTCTGGTCATATTGACGAGCATCAAATTGGGATCCTTCTGCTGCCAAACCTGCCATGACTGCAGAGGGAAGAAAGAATGAAGCTTAGTAAGCAAAGTTCCGCTCACAGATTACAGCTTTCAGCTTAAGATAAAACAAGATACTGATAAAGAAATCAAGATATACAAAAACCAAAAGATACAATCTTAATGTTGAAAATATTTAATTGCAATTAAGGGCAACGCCTTTCCATATTGAGAAAAATGTAACAGAAGAGCCAAACTTGCACAAGATGTGCAGAGGAGCACAAGCATTAACTTCTGATTTAATGTCTGGAGAAGATACAACAAGGCAAACGGCTACCTGATATTTAGATCACAATCCTCTATCAGATACCAAATAGCCCACCTCTCCAAAATTTCACCTGGGGCCAGGAACTTAAAATGGAAATTGTTTAATACATTGTTATCACCAAATCAATAAATATTACTACACATTACGCATACCAAAGATGCTTCTTGGGAACAGATAATCATCAATCATCTGTATTTAATGCAAGAGTCCTCAATTCTAGGCAAATAAGCAAAAACATGCTTTGTTAATTATGCACCCTTTCTGATAAGCATAGGGTTTATGGATGACCAACCCACTAGTACCCTGAGGGAAGTAACTTAGTCCATATGAAGGTTTTTGTACAAAAAGGTGGTGTTAGATGATCCTACTACCAGGCCACATACTATAATCCATTCAAATAGTGACAATAAATACGTATTTCAGCTCAGACCAAAGATACCACACTTGTTAAATATGGGCCTCGAAATTACAGTCACCAAGGCAACACATTAAAACTAAACTATCATCAAACACTTTCACATCAAAACGCTTTTCCCTTTACAAAGCTGCAAAATTTTTAGTATTTAGAGAATAACCACCAAACATCTCACTCAAGTAAGATTTCAATCCCAAAGCTGGAAGTAACAACTTATAATTTTAACAGTTAAGATCTGTTCACAACCAAACAACAAGAAAACCAACTTTTAAAAAAAAAAAAAAAACATAAGCTCGGATAACTATAACCAGAAGAACCCTTTTTTCCATCTTTTCCTCTTCAACATCCAACAGTTTATTACTTTTGATAAGCAAATATGGCAAGGCTAGTCTAGCTAAGCTTCAAACTTGTTAATCACTCAAATATCAAACTATAAAAAAGCAATTAACTTTACGAAAAGCAACAACAACAATTATGTACGTGAACTAATAAATCTCAAAACCAAAACCCAGAAACATAAAAAAGAAAACAGATCAAACCCAGATCCCAAACAGTAAAACAAAATCCAATAAACATCAAATCAAATCCAGCAAAAAAAAAGAAAAAATAGAAAAAACAGGAAATCAATCAAACACAAACACCCAAAAAAACATATAAAAAAATAGGAAGAGAGAGAAAATAGCAACCTTGAAGCAGATGAAGAGTGCAACAACAATAGAAAAAGCGACCGTTTAAGGGGTAGAGTGAATTGATCAAGGGAAAGACAGAGAAAGTGAAAAAGGGTAGGTTTTGTTTGGATGCTTTATCGGTTGAGATTTAGAGAGAGAGAGAGAGAGAGATTAGGGTTTCGCAAACTCCTCGGATCTGCGCCGTGGAGCCGTAAGGGAAGAACAAAGGAAGCTGTTGACAGCGAAGGCAAAGTAACAATACAAAGAAATCTAAGAGATGCGTATTGCTTCTCTTCTAGGTTTTTATAAGCCCTTTTTCTACTAGTGAAGTCACCGTGGCCTACTACTTCCAGCCAGAAGCCCTTCTCTTTTATCCATTAATTGCCTTCTTTGCCCCTCCTTTTGTTCCTTTTGTTACAATTGGCCGAGCAACTGTTCAAGTAGACCTATTCAAATCCTAATTAGCCCATTAAATCCAATAACCTTACTCCTTTTTTTGTTTGGGTTTATATTTTATTTTGTGATTCGAATTAAATTAATTTAAATTTTTATTTATATAATAAAATTAAATAATTAATTAAATTTAATTATAAATATAAAAATATTAATATAAAAATAATAATTTTAAAATTAATTAAAATTTATTAATTGAGTCAAGTGAGGTCAAATTCAATTTTAAGTAAGTAATGTAAAAGATTGTTCAACTGTAACTTAGTTGTTGAACATCGTTAACCTTAGGTACTATTATATTTAGCTTCATTGGGATAGATAGTAAGATTAACAAAAATGAAATTTAATTCGATAATAGTAGTAGGATTAGCTGCTATAATGGTTAAATTAAAATAAGTGATGAGATATAAATTTATATGCAAATATAACCTTAATGCAAGGTGAATTGTAATAAAAAATAAAATCATCATTAAAGATATTATATTTAAATATGTATATAATAAAAATTTTGAAATTATTTTATATTTATAACATTAGTAAATAATTAAAATTTTATCATTTTATTTTTATTATATAATAAACTTTTTATTAGGTTCCCATTATATTAAGTTCAATGTTGTGACTTTAAAATATTAGAGAAATCAATGACTTTGAATTATTCAAAAGTTAATAAACTATTGAAAGAAAAATTATCTGATGAAATTTTTTAGATTTTATAAGAATATTAGTAAGGTATATATAATGTAAAAATAAATTAAAAATTGAAATATATGATAATTTTTTAATTTTGTTTATAAAATTAAATAAAACAGTTGATCGATAATATATAAAAATTGAATCCATAATAAATAAGTAATTCACCTTTGATTAATATTTTGAAACAAAAATACTAATGGGTGCATCAAAATCCTTTTTTCCCCTATTTTTTAAACGGTCCATTTTAATTATAATATGTGGATCAGATCTGATATCTTTTAGATTCAACAAGAATATAGTTTAAGTTTGCATATACTTGTTTTATTCTAACTTTTACTACTCAATCAAAGGCAAATCAAGGACTTCGAAAAGCAAAGCATATCTTCAACTTCATAAGAGAGAGAGAGAGAGAAGGCATATTGCCAAGATTAGGATAAAAGTATGTAATTGCTCGTCACAGTCACAACCCCCACCACAAAAAAAAAAAAAATGTAAATTGGAAGGTATAAATGTAAAAGCCCATTAAATTTGAACCTTTCTTAAGCATAATTAAATTGGAAGATATATTATGAATTATTAAATATATTAAAATTTTAAATAAAAATATAATATATATTAAACATGCCATTTTATTTGCATTAAATATTTATTACTTTATTATTATATTTTAAAATTATTAAATATTTTTCTATATTTATATAATCACATCCTAATGCTATGTATTGGGTTCTGTCAAATGGAATTTCCTTGGTACGACAGCAACGAAGTATTCTTCCAGACGAAGCAAACAAAAGAGGAATTGAACGAGGATAGGGGCGAAGGGGAGGTACGGGAGGAGAGGGGGCGTTATTATTTTATTGTTACTTTCTTCCAAAACATGATTTGACATTTGTACTCTCTCCACCGACTACGTTCATTCATCTCATGCTTTTTGAGATTTCATTTCATTTCAATTTTTTTTTTTTTTAGGATTTTTTCTTTTTCTTTTTGACAATTTAGGGATTAGAGTGAAGATTTTTCATTTTGTTTTATTCATATTATTTTTAGAAGTTATTAATTAAATTTGGAGTGAGAAAATTAAAAAAAGGCAAATAAAATAAAAATATTATTTTTTAAAAAAATCTTACTAGCTTTTTGTAAAAATTGTCAGTTAAAAAATATTAATTCTTAAATAAATTACCCATCATTATTTATGTAGCTTCTTATTCTTGAAAAAAAAACATATATATCCATTATTTTTTAAAAAATTTCCTAAATATTATTAACATTTCTTAAATATTATTATTTTCAAAGCATAAAATTTATATTTAAAATATCAAATTTTTGAACCACGGAGGTGGCGAATTCTAGAAAACTTTAATTTTTCTCTTAAGATTGAATATTGGAGCTTTAAACTTTTTGGGCTTACAAAGCCCATTAAAACAGCTCAATTGGGCACATTTAGGCCCAAGTTTCAACAACTTGAAACCAAAAGTCCATGATTTGGGTCTTAGTGCTATACTCAATTTTACTTGGATCCACATCAAAGCAGAGCTTTTTTGCTTAGGATTTGTGATTTAAGAAAATAAATAATAATTAATAATAATTTTAGAAGTGTATATCTGTTTATAATTGATTTAGCCTATTTTGTATATATACATATATTTGATACACTATCAATATACGAATTTTTACTGTAAATCTTGTGATGTTACCTCCTTAATATGCAAATGTAAAAGTTTAAAAATCTTTAGAAATAAATACAAATAATTTTAATTATTAATATTGATATCATATAATTAACTAATACTATAGATTAATGCATTGACACTATGTTAAATATAATTCATTTTCTAATTTATTATCATATTTTAAAAGAGATATGAATAAAAGATGGGAATAAACGACCAAAATATTTGTATTAGATGGAAAATTTTTTGAGGCAATTCCCCCAATAAAATTAATCTTTTCCAAGCATAAACATGATGGATGATAAACAATAAGAGACGATCATGTCGTAGATGAGAAAAAAAAAATCGAAACTTGCTTTCATTATTCAGATCTATTCCAATTTCCCAAGTTCCAAGAATTCGAGGCTTTAAGGACATGCTTATAAACTAAAGAAAATTCGCAGTAATTTGTTTAGTTTAAAAATGGCAGCATAAGGTCTAAATGACTCACCAAGGGTTGCAGACTTGGCACCATTTGCAGAATTTTAAGTTTGATTTCAAGGTGTTAAAGCTTCTTTTTTTTTTTTTTTTAATTCCCCACTTTAGAGCTGTTGGGAGCTATACTATTGTTGAGGGATCGACCTAGACTAGCAAGTCGATCTAGATAGTTTAGTTAGGTCCTTGGCAACATTGTTTCTTCATCTGCTTCCATGCTGTTTAGTCGGTTAGGAACAGGTTTTGCCTCGTCGCAGCGACTTTTCAGAATTGTTTTGGTTGTTTCGACCCTGCAACTTCAGTGTCCCGATCAAACAAGTTTAGTAACACATGCAATTATGAATTTTGTAATTTCCTGCTTGACTTTGGGCGATTTAAAATCAACTGATCCTGACTTTTGAAATGGGTCAATTTGCTTACCATGAGAATAATTAATTTATGTTACTTGGATTCAAATAATTATTAAAAATATAAATTTAATAAAACTATTTAATTTTGTGAACTTTTTCACATATATTTAAAAAAATTATTTATATATATATCTCTCTCTCTCTCTCTCTCTCTCTATATATATATATATATATGTATATTCTTCCAATGACAGATGGGCAACTCGGCATTGAGCAACAAGAGAATCTGCAGCAGATATCAGTTTTGCTGCAGCTCAGGCTTCTCTGGTTCAACTCAATTGCACTTAGCTGAATTTCGATAAGCATTAAACATTTTTCATCTGGATTTCTCACATTTTTTTCTAAAATATTATTGTCCGATACATATTAAAACATAATATAAAAGTATAATCCTTCAAATATGTAAAAAAAAAATTTTAATTGCATATATGTTTTTGAAATATCAACCACATGTCCATATATGATATTCACCTTTGAATCCGAGTTACATAGCTAATGTCAAGCTCTAGCTCAAAGAAACAGAAAAATACTTGTACAAACCACCCTAGGCTCTCAAATTGTTTGCTTGCGTTTGCTGCAAACACCACTCAGTTCTGGAAATTGTATTATCAGTGCATATATAAACATAACTATTAAATTTACTTAAGAGAGTTTCGTTCCTAATTTGTTTTTTTAATTACTAGACCTTAAACCCTTAAACAAGCTAAGCTTCTGAAGTTCCTATGTACATGGGAGCATTACTTCTGTTACTTGAACTCGACCACGAGTGTTGGATATGGATATGTGTCCAATAAAGATATGTTCAATTCTTTCAAAGTTTTTCCATGTATTCAGAAAATCATATCATCATACCTAAGGAAATATGTCAGACACAAATACTTTAAATAAAAAATGACGAGTCAAAGCATCATAAGTTTTGACCATTACATACTGCGAAACAAACAAACTAGCAGACAACATGACAATGATAATGCAAACACCACATCATTACATAACTTGCTATGACGTAACAATATCGATAAAATGAAATAAAAATCTCAAACTAAGTTCAGCTGATTGTGGAATATCAAACAATAACCTAGTACTCTTCAATACTGACATTTCATTTCATTTCTCTCTTTCAATAGCCAAAACAGCAACTTAATTTCGACCAACTTACTACCTTCAAATTTGTCTAAACAGGGTTTCCATGCATACAAAGACATAAAACAGAAGCAAGAACATTGCATCTTTTCCCCACCATGACATATTACCAACAATAAATAAAATCTATGTTATCCGAACTCGAGGATCACACGTATACACATATCTAAATATACTATGAAACAAAGGTGTCAAACAAAGATACTCTTTAAGATGAAAAATCTGGGTAACATAGCAGTAACTTCAACTAAAAATAAGTAAATTCTAATTACGATTCATCACCATAAAGAAAGCATAACGTATGAGAAAAACATGTTTGATACCGATCCGTTAATATAGAAGAAAGAAACTTGCGAAAATCATTAATCCTCAGGTACCATTATTCATAGCATCAACTTCACATATTACATGAATTAAATTTCTCCAAAACCTATTATGAATTTTTTTTTTCCAAATTTAACCTATTACCATCAAAATTTTCAATTTGACGAAATATCAACTCACTGAAAATTCCGGCTATTTTTTTTCCCCTTTAAATAGGCACATATCTCTTCAAGACTTGTTTCCCGGCAACCACCGCTCCAGCCGCTAACCCACCAAGCGCACCCGCAACTGCAGCAGACCTTACCCCTCTCGCCGCCCGACAAACAGCTCCGGTAGCAAGACCTGCCGCCACGCTACTCCAAACATCATCACGGTCAGTCACCGCAACGACCCCACTCTCCATCCCCGCATAAATCAAGCCCACCACACCGATCCGGTTCCCCCAAGACCGACCCGTGTGACCAGAACTATTCAAGATCCGATTGATTTTGAGTTTCAATGTATCGCCTTGCTCGAAATTCCTGAGAGCAGAGAAGAGCCCGACGGCTGCACCCGATACAGAGCCGCCTAAATAAGCGGAACCGGTGTAAAAGGTTAGATTTTCGCCCCAAGAACGGCGCTGGTGGAGGGATTCCTCGGCGAAGAGGAACTCCGGCGAGGTTGGGAGCTTGTAAAGGTTGGTTATGGGAACCTGGAGGTTTAGATCTTGGTATGGGTTGTAAAGTCGGGTGTTTGAGTCGTTTTCTGGGTCAGAGCCGCCATGATGAGCCATGTTAAGGTAAGTTGGGTGGTTCAAGAATTCGAGTTAGGGTTTGGCTTATGGGAGAGAAATGTTAGGAACCTTCGGTGTTTGAGCAAAACGATGATATTTCAACAAAGGCTTTGCGTATGTTTTATTTTTATCGTATTAGTCGGTTGGACCGGAAAACCGGCATTGCAACCTTTGCCTTCTGGAAGGAGTTTCATGCGCTATTTAAGGTTCTGTTCATGAGTCGTTCGGGTCGGTTATTCGATTTAACGGGTTAATTTCAGTTCAATTTAGTTTTTTAATTAATAAAATAGTTTTATTTAAACTTTAAATCTAAAAAAAACCATTAAAAAAATAAAATTTTTATTTTTAACATTTAAGAAACTTACAGATGTAAACAACTATTCATATTTTATTTTTCTAAAAAACACTTTTTTAAGGTATTTTTTTCTTGCATTCAAGTATTTTTTATTTTATTTTTTTATTCATTCATTTTATGGTTGAGACGGGATCTATGACAATCCTTTACAAGAATAAGTTTACATATATTTGAATCTTGATTTTTTATTGTAACTATAAGTGTGTTTTACCATTCAAGTCATACTCATTTGAAATAAGTATTTTTCATTCAAGTCATACTCATTTGAAATAAGTATTTTTCATTTTGATACTAAATGTTATGATCGATCCATTGTTTCGATTTTATCATAAAAATATGCACCATAGTTAAATTAAAGAAAAACAATTTAAAACTCTTGCAAAAAAATGTCATTACAGTTAAACTATTATATTATAAACGTATTTAAAGTATTTTATATTTATATATAAAATTTGAAATATTAACAAATTAGATTATATAAATTTTGATACATTTGTATGTTTATATCATATTATTTTTTTTCTTTCGTTCATGTATCGAGCAATGTGTCAATTAATTTTTCCGTCTCTTATCTAATATAATATTGCTAGATCTACTAATTATAGCATGTATTAATAGAAGTTTTGCCCCCTCAAAAATAACACATCTTGGATCTTGTTTTAAGTTTTCTTGAGATCATTTTTATTTCACCTATTGTCAAAATTCCTGATAAAACCCACATTCCATGAAGCCAACGTTGGAAACAAAAAGCGAGTATTATTACCAACTATCAACAATGCAAAAACTTTGCAATTCTGGGTAACATTTAAAAGTTCTCCACTGGTTGAAACGATCTGCGGGAACAAATATCTAGAACTATGAATAACTTATATTCCCTTGGGAAAGTTTTTTTCAAGGCAATTACCAAGAATGATTCCAGGAGTCCAGGTCTGGCTTTAGACAGGATCAAGACACTGCAATCATTTTAACTTCAATGATTGAAAATGACTTACGCTCTTCTCGAATGCTGAGGGGCTCTGGATCAATTTACGAACGACCAACAGCCTACTTCACCGGGCTTCTTGTCTGACTTGTCCGTAGGTATCCGTTTGGCTGGAAGAAAGCTGGCCTTCCATATTCTGGTCATGGACTTTAACCGATGCAACCCGCTTCTTACAGTGATCCACGTTTGAATTTCCATTTCCACATTGGGAATGTCTGTCATTCGTTCCTGATTACACGTAATAGGAAACATACAATTGATTTGTATTCAAAGATTTTGAGGAATTTCCGCAGGTTTACTTGGGAAGTGTTTGGTGAATCTTTCAGTCAGACAAAGAAATCAAATGATCATCATTCGATCAATCAATTCACGAATTGTTCAAAAGCTCCGACTAGTTTTATGCTTGTAATACAGAAGCTTGTTCATAACCAAGTCTTCTAAACCAAATCAATAAGGTTCATTTCCCATCCATATTGCGAAGATTTTTGAAAGCATTGCCACAAAATTTGGGAGGGCATGTAAAATGTGGTAGCCATTTTGCTTGTTCATGGTCTTAAAAGTTGTGCTTAGACTATGCATATCTCTAATTATCAATTGAATATATACAGACAGTCTGCAACATGAGGCATGGAATTTGTAGGGTGTGGCTACACCAATGCTGGCAATGTACGTAAATATTTGTAGAATTTTAGTATCACAAGCTTAGATCCTCAACCAGAATTCTCATCCCAGGAAATTGAGAAGTGGAAGCATTAGCAGGATTCATCTTCTGTTAGTTTACTACAGCATACAAAGTCTTTTTTCTTCTGTTCACTAGAGAAGAAGATCATATCATTTCACTTTTTCATCCTAGTTTCTTATTGCCTTTTCGTTAACATTGGTTGATAATTCTAATTAATTTTCATTGATGATATCCATAATTCGTGTCCCCTGAAAAAAAGAAAGAAAATGAAACTCATATAGGTTCTATTGCATCTAAATCAAGGATTACCAAGAACATGGTGATAGATTTCAGTAGTTCTTATACCGATACTCGTTTGGAGCCCAGAAAGTTGGGAAATGTTACCTTTGACTTGACAGTTGTTAATTATCATCCACCAAGAAGTAATATTGCTATAGTATATCCATCTTACCTGCTTAACTCGTCAATCTTTGGGCTATCAAACTGAAGTTTAGGCAGAAGGGCTTTCAGATGCGGTTACTTGTGCGCAGTTGTCTTGGGGCGTCTGAGGCCTAGATGCTAGTCGGAAAATCTGAACTTTTTTCTTTGGATACCACATATATTGTGCAGGATTCTAGTGCAAATTTGAGCAAGCTGGTTGGTATATCTAGATTTCTGGGTTTCCTCCAACGACAATTTCCAAAAACATGTTAGGGAAATGCAAACCAAAACCCTTGGAGTGCTTGATGATGTGAAACAATTATGTACAGGCAAAGTGTTTAGTACTACACTATTTTCTGCAATGAATTTCTCTTCTTTGATTTAAGCCGCCAAAAAAAAAAAAAAATTGTTTTACAGTGCTGTTATGTTGGAAGGTTTACACGAAGAAAGATCCTGTTTCTTCGGTTATATAAATTCAAAGAGAAGATATCACTTACCAACTTCTACTGGTGACCAATAAGTTACGCATGTGCACTTGTAGTTGTCATAAGTCAAGGTGAAGCCTAATTATTTTTCCCAAAAATTATGGTTCCCATAAAGCTGGTTTCACATAATTTTCGGAAGAAAATAACATTTATAGAAAGAAAAATCGCGAATTATTGAGGTGAAACTTTCAGGTATGCTTGGTACAATATGATATACTTGCGAGAGAGAGAGATTGTAAGGACATTCTTGCTGGAAGCTCCAACGGCGATATTCCCGATGTTGTTGTTACTGATACAGTCAAGGAGGGAACTCGGTACATCAATGTCATGCAGTATTACCTCCTGTGATTGGATCGAAAAGCTCCAGTGTTGATGAAAATCAAATTCTTTTAAATTGCAAATACAATTCGCATAAATTTACTCTATATTGAATTTTGAAAGTTATCGATTAATAGAGTTTCACTAAGTCATATTGAATTGATAACATATGAATAATCAACTTTTTATGTGGGGAGTCATACTGGCTCTGAGTGACAAATTTGAGATTCAGATATATGTAAAACAATTAACCATGCAAAGCTGAAGACAGGCAATTTTTTAACTCTAATTTAATGGGACTTAGGCCATATATGGAAAGAAATAAAAACTTAGGTGCTTGAAGCTAATTATCCGAATTTAAAGATAAATATTAGATATGCGTTGGACATGAATGCAACAGATGATCTTCTTTAGCTGCTGCAACTTCAAAATGCTCTGTGAAAAACCCAAAAGATTACATCCAAAACACAACCATGCAAGAGAAAATGAAAATGCCGACTATACTGTACAAGAGTCCTTAGACCTAATTACATCAGTAACATTGGTCAGAAATATTTTTAGACCATTGTACAAAAATTCAATATATCAAAATTAATATAAATATAATATTTTAAATATAATTATTATATAAAAATATACATTTATAATATGAATTTATAAATTATTAAATTTAATTTTTAAAAAATTCTTTTTATCAAGGCAAGTTTTTGATCTTTGCAGGGTTCAGCCCGTTCCTTCCATGGTCTAATTACTCTAAAACTGGTCAAACTTGACAGTGAACGGAAAAGACAAGATTCCCCCAACCCCTGGCCCATTTTGAAGATTTCGTTTGTTTTGGATTTTGATTTATTAAAAACGACTACTGAATTCTAAGAAACATATAATGGCAGGAGCAATATTTTTTTTTCTATAATCATCAATAAATTATATAAAAGCAAATCCTAATTTGAGGGGAATTGCTTTTAATTTTTTTTTTTTAAGTTTTGGTGATTTTTTATATTTTTTATGTATTTAAATCATAATTATATTTATTTTATATTATAATTTAATTTAAGATATTATATATTTATATAAATTTTGATATGTTAATAATTTTTTTAGATTTTGATATATTTATCTATCAGTATTATATTCATATTTTTTGTGTTACGTTGTATTTTGATTATTTTTCTCAATAATATTCAAATTAAATTTTGTATGAAATTGTCAAATTTAATTAGCGCTATTAAAATAACTTTTAATTTGTAGCGTGTAATGTTACGTTGATTCTTTTTCATGTTAGAATAGTATTAAGATATATATATTTACATAAATTATGACGTATAATAATTCGTTTTATATGAATTTTGAAACGTGATCTATTTATGTCTAAATGTGTTCGTGGGCTGAGCTAGGTTCAAATCCAAATTTTTTTCAACTTCGTTGCTCAAGTTCAACCCCAATAGACTTGTAAACCCTTTACTGTTGAAAATTATTAAGATATAAAAAAATATTTTTATTATTAAATTTAACATAAAAAGTTATTAATTTAATAAGTCTTTTGTATTATATTTATATTATTTTTAAAATTATCATATATAATTAATATTATTTAAATAATTTTAATTTTTTATTATATATTATTATATTCGTGTTTATATAATTTTTTATCATTATAATTTTATAGTTTT
>JAQSVH010000002.1:12418978-12431216 GCA_029448705.1 Adansonia digitata
AAAGTATACATTAAATTAAACTTGTGAGTCACTTACATTAAACATTAAAATACTTTTAGCTCAATAAAAATCAAGTCAAATTCAAAATATTTTTAATAAAAGCCGAATAGTCGTAAACACTGTTCTTGGTTTGGATGTAGCAGTTTCTTCCCTGCCAAAAGTAACAGCCGCATTTTTTTGTGGGGAGTAACAGTAAAAACATCGCCTTCCCTTTAAGCTTTTGTCGTTTTTTTTTTAATGATTAACACTTGCTTGGCACGTTGGAAGTTTCGAGTTGATTTGATTAATTAACGGGGAAGATCAATATGGTAACGCCCCCGTCAGGAAAACCCACTGAAAAACGGCGAAGAAAATCACTTCTTAACCAAACTTCGCCTTTTTTTTGGGCCAGTAGCAAACTTTGCTTTGCTTTTTTTCTTCTGTAAGGTCGCACCTCTTCTACTTCACTCTCTCGCTTTGACAGTCAGGCAAGCAAGTTTCACCCTTTCTCCCTCCTTCTTGCAAACATTTTACTGTTTCATAATCAAAGTGCTCTGAATTATTGGATTTTATTTCTAAATTACTAAATTTGATCTTGTAGAGTGTTTGTTTTGCCTTGTATCTTGATGGTTGTTTTAGGGTTTGGAAATTGGTCTTTGTAGAAATCAAGTTTTGACATTTGGTGGGATTATTGATTACCCTTCTTATTCCTTCACTATTGGAATTCTTGGGGCGCTATTTTGGGGGATTTCATGATTATTTTTTTCTTTGGTTTTACCAAAATTGCTGCCTCCTTCATTTCTTTGCTTTTAAGCGAGGAGAGCTTAGTTGATTGAACATTTCTTTATGCATAATTAAATTAACTCTTAATTGGTGCTTCTTTATTTGTTGCTGCAATTCCTTTCAAGTTAAAAAGGTTGATGGGTTGGCTGAGCTCTCCTTGAAATTTGGTTTTGTAATATTCTTCTTTTGGGGGAAATAAAACCAGCTATTATCTCATAGGTCGAAATCAGTATTCAATAGATATTAGCATTTTTTTTTTTTTTTAATGAAACCTATTCTAGCTGCTAATGTGGTACATTCTTCCCCTGTTCACGACTGAGCAGGTCCTACGAAGGCAGAGAGAGGAGCTGAGGCTACCAACTGGCTGTTAAACTTAAATATTCCAATAAATGGATCGGAGTACTGATCTTATTCCTTCTACATCTTTTTGTTTTTTTTTTCCTGCATATAACAGTTCAGTCCTTCGCCCAAAATTTGCTTATTAGCTGTGAAATTGTATTGTTCGCCAAGCTTTCTGGAATTTTATCTCTTCTGTATTTTGTGTTATGCATGTTCATTTACAAATTAATCAGCTGTAATATTTGCTAATTAGGACCATATCCTTTAAGTACTTTGGGTCATCTTTGGTGATCAATCAGAAGCAAATGTGAACTCTACTGCATGGATATAAGCAGTTTACTGTTTACTTTTAGTGAAGTATTTTCGTTGCCCAATTGTCAAAGGAGCACAGACAATAGTTATATCATATGATTTCCAGAGACTAAACGGTTGGATCAGTGATCACACATGATAAAAAGTTGCTGTTCTGCTCGTGCAATATTACGAAACTGTTTATTACTTGCATATGAATTGTTAACCAATTTAGGAGCACCGATGGTTAAACAGTATTGAAGCTTTGATTAAAACTTGAAATTCTGGATCTGTATGCATGTTCAAAATAGTTGTAGTTCTGTGTTTTACTCTAACTTGAAGTTTAAACCATGAACATCTGCCATGTTTCTTCCTGACATCTCCATTAGGCCAATGATTTAGCCACTTTTAATAAAGTTTACATGTAATAAGTTCATTTTAAATATTTTCATTGATGTGATACGCATTTTGGTGAATGTAGAGCACTCAGCGGAACCAGTGGAACACAGAAACGGCGAATATGCACTTATTAGAGATGCGGAAAACCCTCATCTGGGAATGTATGATAAACCTCTTCCTTGCTTTGGCTGTGGAATAGGATGGTTTTCGTGAGTTCTCCTGCCCTCTGTCATCCTCCTTCAACTCATCTTCTCATTTTCTGGACTAATGAGCATATCTGCTTTTTTTGCAGTCTTCTGCTAGGATTCGTTTTCCCAGTTATGTGGTATTATGCTACCATTCTCTACTTTGGAAACTACTATCAGAAAGATCCTAGGGAGAGAGCTGGACTTGCCGCCTCTGCAATAGCTGTAAGTGCTACTTTAGGGATTCGTGTTTTCTTTAATTTTATGGTTATTTTAGTTGCATGCAAGTTTCTTAGCAGTTTGCCAGTTCTCTCTTACTTTGAGCTAAAACACATTTTATGCAATCTAGTAGAAGTGATTATCACAATTATAATTTTTATTGTGTTCCCCACTGTCATACTGTGTTTCGAAAGATTATTTTTGTGTTAATTGGTGTACAAGATAGAAACTCTTCTAAAACCACTAGGATCCTTATTATCAGCAATTGCTGAAAACTCATATGAAAGAATCAAATCTGAAAGTAATTGGAGAAATTGCAAAAATTATCAAGTTGATCTTGCATTGATTAGTTAATGAAGGGTGTGCATCCCGTTTATATGCCATTTATCTGTGTTACTTTAATTCCCGATCGTTACATTTTGCAGGCATTGATTTGTACAATTGCTCTGATAATCACGATACTTGTTCTTATCTTCTAGTTCTTGCCACTGAAGTCTGTATCTTTACCATTGCTTAAGGTGCTTCCTCAAACAAAAGGTGGGAGAAGGATATATGTAAATATTCTGGTAGAGTTTCCATCATGCAGTGCTAAGCCCGTAATGGAGGCTCAAAAACAAAGGGAAAGAAAGAATATACAGGAACATTGAGAATCATTGAAGGTTCAGTTGTCTGCCTTGTAGCTCCTTTTAGTCTTTGCACAAAACAGAATCTATATTGCAACTTTCAAGAATGAAACTGTGTTGTAATATCCATGATAGGGGAATCTTGTGAACTAGAAACAACAAGCACTATGAAATTACTGATATATATATATATATATCGTTGAAATCCGAACTTATCGTTTGCTTTCGACTTATGGAAGAATGATTTTTTTTTCCCGCTTTTAAAAGAATTCTTCTGGGTGCATTTCTCCTTCAGAAAAGTGCCGTAAGTTAGTGTTTCTTATTAAAGAAACTGATCATTGACTTTTAGGAAACTCATACTTCATTGTTGTGGGGGTTTTTTGGCCATGTATTTTGGTGGGTTCTGATACTGGGAAAAAGAAAGGCCAATATATGAGAATGTGCGGTAACCTTTGATATTTTCATCGAGGAAAGATATTATTGTGGAGTAGAGGCCTGGGGAAACTTGAGTGGTGGGAGATCCTCTCGATCATTCGTGCATTCCCTCAAGCATTGGCATTTGCCAAGCGAATCGGTGAGGAATTTTGGGCCTATATTTTCTTACAACCCCACTACCCCAACAGAGAAAAAGGGACAAGGGCAGAAGGATCTTTTGTATGCAATTTAAACATGAATTTCTTACTTGTGTATGCTTTGTAAGTTACAAAACCATTTGAATCCAGGCTTAGCTCAGTTACTTCAGTCATTATCTAATAAACTTGTGATTCAAATTCTAATATCTATAATCATTTTCTCGTTCTCATTTTCGTTTAACATCTTTCGTTTACATAATGTGAATAAAGAGGCTATGGAACTGGAAAGAGATAGCATAGAATCTATATACCCATATGGTAAAGTTAGAAGAAAAACTTCAGTCATGGATAAAACAATTTAACTAAGATTTTAGTGATCAAATGAGCTTTTTATGCTTACGAAATCAATAATAAGCTCCGCAAAAAGCAATAATAAGCCACGTACGTATTTTAACAATTTTTAAATGTTTAACATTACTATAAAAAAATATTGTAAGAAGTTAAAATGTTAAAAAAATATTTAAAATAAAGAAACATTTAGAGATATAAAAATAATAAAATTATTTTATCTAAAAATTAATTTTTAAATTATGAAAACTTTATTTTTTACCCATTTAATATATGATAAAACATAAATTTTAACCTTAAAAAATAGATTCCAACGGTGAAGTAAAAGGTTGGTCAACAACTTTTGTGGGAAGTAATTATGTACACATATATATATATATATATATAAAGTTTATAGTATAACGATAATAACAAGGGAGCCATCCATCATTTTTTTTTTTTTTTTCAATTATCACTTTTGCATTTTGTAATTTGTCAGATTTTCAATTCAATTTCTTTAGTAAAATTTCAAAACTAAACTGGTAATTTCTCGTGCTCATGTAATTTTTAGAAATTCGGAGCTCCTTATATCAATTATTGAAAGGGATGACAGCTGTCATTCGTATCGCCTTCAAATCAGTCTTGCAAACATCTGTCAGTACATATAATTAATGAACTTTTAACGGTTTTATTCAATTTTTTTAATAAAAATATAATTAATACGTAATATTTTAATATTTAAAAAAAATTATATCGAATGATTTCGTTAATCGAAACAAAATTCATCAATTTTAAAAATTTTAATTTTTTATTGATTTATAAATATTTATTTTACCTTATAGAAAATAAAATTCAATCGGTTTGATTAAAATTATTAAAAATTTTTAATTTATAAATTAAAAATTAAACCAACTTGAAAAAAATCTAGTTATTATACGAATAAAAATTAAATACTACCAATTTGAATCTATTTTTTCTAATCCCTATTGGCTCCTATGTATTAACAGTAAGTAATTGAGGAATTATAATAGTTAAAAATAAATGATTTTCCACATCCCTGAACCAGCAAATGTCCTTCTAAGCTGTGATTTTAACCTTTACCCTTTATTTCTTCCTTTTCTAACTATTTTTTAATAGCCAATAATTTACGGAATCCATCCTTTTTATCTCTTGTGGAATCCGTAGAACTTTTCGAGATTTCCAAATATTTTGATTTATTTAAACTATAACTATTATATGAATTATTATCAGCCGTTTAGTGGTTTAACCTTGAAATATTAATAAAGAACATATCCTACTTTGGTGGTTAGCATTCATTCATTCATTTATATAGTGATATAAAAGCTAGAGCTCTAACTTTTCCCAAACAGTGGCTTGTTTTTGGAATTCTTGGGAAATTGAATTCTCATGGAATCACTATAGAACATACATTTTTTTCCCCCGGTCGAGTTTGTCTTCAAAAGTTAAGGAATCCAGGCCACTGCCATATTCCATATTTCCTTTAATCCATTGCCAAAATTCCAGTCCTTTTCCCCACAATATATTGTTTTCATTTCCTCAATTTATTAAGGTTTTGATTCATAATTAAGGGTCAAGCTCACGAGTGTATGATAGATTATATATATATATATTTTGTGTGTTATAAAATACTCGAATCTAATAAAAAACTTTAACTTAATTATTTTTAGTACAAATAATATTTAATAAATTTAAAATTTAAAATTATAACCTCTTTTATATAAAAAAAATTCTCACAGCTTCTACCTCTAATTTTATATAGATAATTAAGAAAATTCTACCAAAAATTCAAACCTTTACAATAGGAATCCTACCAAAAAAATTCAATTGAATATAATTAATCCAATTGCCCACACCATTAAGAAACCCCCCAAAAAGAAAACCAGGTTTCCATTCCATCTAAATTGTTTGGACCTTGAAGCTGCAATTTCTTGCAGAAAAAGCAACAAACAATAATCCAAATTATGCTATATTTATTTATTTATTTTAGAAAAGAAAAGTAGTTTCTTTTGGAGGAAAGAGAAGAACACAAGGAAAAAAAAGGAAAAAGACTTATAAGAAAATCAAAAACTGGCAAGATAATATTGGATTTGGCCGGTTTAATTGTAATTTAATTTTTTTAGATTTAATTTAATTGAATTAAATTATAAAAATTTTTATCAAAAATTTAATTCATACAAATTAAGTCAGTTAAATAATTCGATTAATAAATAAATTAAACATCAACATTTATATGATGTGGTAATAAAATTGCTAACTTTTAATTATAAATGAATCGTTTTTGTTAATATTTATAGACTTTGCAACGCAGTTGCTTCGCTTGCTTCCCTTTTTACTGAGTCCATTGTCTTTTCCTTATCTTACTACTACAAGCTTATGCGAACACGTCACTTCAAAATTTTAATTATTAATCAAATTTGTTTTACTAATAATTAAGGCTATAATAAGAGTAGTCGTCATACGCGGACGTTATGACGTTTGACTCAAAATTTTCCTACTCTTCTTTGCAATTAAAACGTGACAAATTTATAGCTTAATAATAATAATGACCCTTTGGTCTACGGACTATTTTAAGATTATGTAGTAGTAATTTTGGATCATAAAATAATATAAAATATATGTTTAGGTAATAATTTGATTTAAATAAAAATTGTTAAATTAATTAATATTTTTAAATTTAACATGAAATAGATTACGTTACATGTCTTAATTTTAAAAAAATATGAAATAAAAATATAATTAAAATAATAAATATATTTATGAAGAAAAAATATAAATAATTAATCAATAAATTTACAATTTAATTTAATTAATGTATGATTTGTTTAAGAAATTAAAATAATTAATTTTATACGTAAGGCTAAAATATATGCTTACCTAAGGTGGCTTAGCTAAGGCTAAAAACTTTTGTTCTTGGGGAATACGTGAAAGAAAGAGAAAAAATACGCTTTATTCTTTGCTTTTGGCCAGTCATTCTTACAAGGACAGGGCACACAGCATGTGAATTGTGAAACCATCATCTCTATCTATTTGAGAGTGGACACGGTAATAATATTTTGCTTTTATTTAAATTTATTTATTACACTCATTGAGCTTTCGAGTAATTAAAAATGACCCCACGTTATTACGTAAAATAAAATAGTGAGCATGTTTATCAACTACTACATCCATTAATTTATATAAAGCATAAAAGCAGAGCATAGGCTATACAATATATGATAGCGAAACAAAGGCTTAACCAAAGCTAAAAAGCAAATTAAGCAAAGAGCAAAGCAGAAAGCTTTATTAAAGGGGTTAGCGAAAAGTTTCCTTGTTCAAGCTCTGTTCCAAAACCCAACCTCTCAAAAACATGGAAGAATTATATCAGGAAGACATGACACCATTTTGGCTCCAAACCACCGACAACCGCCGTGATCACCGCCGTCGTCTACGCCGCAACAGCCAACCTTCATCTCTCCTCTTCAACACCGGTATTCTTATCACTTTCTTGTTGGTCACCGCATTCGCTCTTATCTTCATTATCATCCCTTCATTTCTGTCTCTCACATCCAAGATTTTCAAGCCCCAACTTGTTAAGAAATCATGGGATTCTGTCAACCTCGTCCTGGTGCTTTTCGCCATAATCTTTGCTTTTTTAAGCAAAAACCACGGCAACAACGATAACAATGAAACCCCAACAGGTACTCACGAAGATTACAGGTATTCTACTACTCCGAAACATGTTAATGATGATCATGTCCGAAGATCAAACCCGTCAACCCCGCGTCAATGGTGTTATGATGACTACTCATCATCGGTGGATCGGACGGCTTATAACTCATTACGAAGGTTGAGAAGCAGCAGCTCCTATCCAGATCTACGGCAGGAATCTTCTTGGACGATGAACGGTGATGATCGCTGGAGATTTTATGATGATACTCGGTTGTATAATTGGCGTAGTAGGTCAAGCCGAGAGCATAAAGATCAAGAACAAGGTTACATTAATGATTCAAAGGATATAGTTCGTGATACTGTTCACGCGTCTCGGCCGCCACCATCTCCTCCACAGCCAGCGTCAGTTCCACCATCTATAGAAGCGGCAAGAGAATCAACCCCGCCGCCACCTCACTCACCTCCAACGCAGCCTCCTAAGGTTGTTAGAAGGAAACCTAAGCGGACTTACGAAGATGTTAAACTTAGGGAGAAAAGTGAACGTGAGGAAGATACATACAGGGAGTTGAAAATCAAGCATTCTCTTTCACCATCATCGTCACCGGCTAAGCTACCAGCACCACCTCCGCATCCGGCGCCGCCGCCGCCGCCGCCGCCGCCAATACCTAGGTCTGAAAAGAGAAGTAACAAGAGTGAGAAAAAGAGAGGTGGAGTAACTAAAGAATTCTTAATCTCATTAAGAAGAAAAAAGAAGAAGCAAAGGCAAAGAAGCGTGGAAAACCTTGATGAATTCTTTAACCTTTCAACGCTTCCTTTATATCCACCCCCATCACTTCCTCCGCCGCCGCCACCTCCACCACCACCACTACCTTCATTTTATCAAATATTTTCTTCCAAGAAAAACAAAGCCAGAAAGCATCATTCAGTCCCTCCTCCACCACCAACACCACCACCGCCACTGCCATCGTCATTGGAAGCACGTGCATCAAAAAAAGAACCCCATAAACCACCTGTAGCGATCCAGAAGCCTCCCTTGCCAGTCAAGATAAGAAACATAGGCAATACCGAAGAGAGCTTCGAAAGTGGCAATGAATCGCCGATAAATCCAATCCCTCAGCCGCCACCTCTTCCACCATTTAAAATGCTGCCGCCATGGAAGTTCGAAGTACATGGTGATTTTGTTAGATTAAAAAGCATTAACAGTTCAAGGAGCGGGTCACCGGATTTGGATGATCCATTAAGCGGTGAAGCAAGTCCGTCGGATGATAATAAAACGGGTAAGACGGACGGCGGAGAATCAATGGCGGGCCCATTGTTTTGTCCAAGCCCCGATGTGAATACCAAGGCCGATAACTTCATTGCAAGGTTCAGGGCGGGTTTGAAGCTGGAGAAGATAAACTCCGTGAATGGGAGGTCTAATCTTGCGCCTAATCCAGGCCCAAGCAATGTGTAAGGAGCAGAATTTTAAATCTTTTTTATTATTTATTATTTATTATTAATTTTTGATGGAATTTTGTTTATTTGAGTTGACTCTTGCATACAAAAAAAAAAAGTTAAATTATTGTCTTTTTTTGGGAAGTTCTATCGCAGTGTATTTATTTATTACAATTTTTATAGGTGAATTTCTGGTGTTTTATGATTATTAGACATTATTTTCAATTTTTTTTCCCTTTTTGTGAAATAAACAGGAATCATATAATTTATGTCTTTTTTCTCGGTTTGGATTTTGTTTGTTGTTTGATATATATATATATACCTTAGATCACGTTGTAACAAACAGTTGATTGTTTATTGATGTCCGGTTACCATTTAGTGCTGCCATTTTATAGATCAGACAAGTAAAAGATAATCAAATTCCGTTGAGTTTAAGAACATCTTTCCATTCCTTGAACAAATATTAAACACAACAACCAGACCAATGGAAACAACGGTCTACAGTAATATGTTAACCGAGTAAAATGCCGTGAAATTCAAAAGGTAAAAAGTTCCTTCAAAATTAGTATGCTTTGCAACAATCATAATAAGAAGGCTCTAATAATAAGTTGGAAGAAAAACAGCATTAAAATAGCAACAGCAATGCGTAAAGCAAGCAATGGAAAGGTACATGAGCAAGTCTTTGTACTGCTCATAAGAATCAGCCTAATGTGCTTTACTTAATAAATACTTCTTCAGAACATCCATTACCGATCCAAAATCGGCCTTCACTTGCACCGGAGGGTTGGCCAATCTGCAAGCCATATCCTTGATATCCTTGGAGTGATAATCGATCTTACTCTGTGTAAATTTCAACCCATGGGCTGTACTCACCACCACTGTCCTATCAGTAGGACCAATAACTCCACTTCGCCTAAGCTTAATCAATGCAGTCAATGCCACCCCTGTATGCGGGCAAGTAAACATGCCAGTAGAATCAGCTTCTGCCATAGCATCCATCAACTCCTCCTCGGTAGCTTCCTCGACGATCCCATTCGAATTTTTCAAAGCATACACGGCTCTATCAATGGAAACAGGATCGCCAATCTGGATAGCAGAGGCAAATGTCGTATTAGCTTTCACAGGCTTGAAATCCTTCCAACCAGACTTGAAATACAAATACAACGGGTTCGCATTCGCAGCCTGTGCACAAACCAACCTAGGAATCCTATCAACAAGTCCTAGTTCTCTGCACATAGAAAACCCTTTATAGAAGGCATAAATGTTCCCAAGATTTCCACCAGGAACAATAACCCAATCTGGAACTTCCCAATCAAACTGCTGTAAAATCTCGACAGCAGCCGTTTTTTGTCCTTCAAGCCGCAAACTATTCAGAGAATTCGCCAAATAAATCGGCAACTCAGCTGTTACTTCCCTAATCAACTGCATGCATCCATCAAAATCAGTATCGATACTCAAAACAAAGGCACCATTTGCAATGGGTTGAACAAGTTGAGCAATAGAAATCCTATTAGCAGGTAAAAACACAATGGATGGAATCCCAGCAGCAGCACAATAAGCAGATAATGCTGCTGACGTATCCCCTGTAGAAGCACATCCAACTCCAACAACTGGTTTATTCATTTTCCTTAACCTGTTAACTTGACTAACTAAAACCGTCATACCCAAATCTTTAAAACTACCCGTATGGCTAATCCCGCAATGTTTCACCCACAAATCGTTCATTTCTAAGAAATGTTTGCCGTACCTTTCCGCCCAGAAGAGGTTAGAGTTCCCTTCAAAAGCAGAGACGATGTCATCGTCGTCGATTTCGGGTAGGACCCATTCTTTTTTTGACCAGACACCGGAACCGAACGGCCACGTTGTCTTTCCAACACGAGAGTCGAAGAGGTTTCGCCAGTAAGCGCCGTCGAAGTGGTTGAGGGCGGACATGTCGTGATGGACGTCGAGGAGGGAGCCCGATTGAGATCGGTAGATGATCTCGTCGAGAGAGTAGGATTCATCAGAGGAAGACGAGGAAGGATCGGAAATGGCAGTGAATGGGACGTATTTGGCAGTGAAGCGAGGGTGGTTGGTCGTAAAGGTGGCGGCGTTATGGAGACGCGCTTCTTCGCGGATGTTGTGGTGGGGCTTGAGTGGTGTTTGCGGCTTCGTCGACGGTGGTGGTGAAGGAGGAGGAGGAGGGGAGGTTTTGGGGACGTCGGAAGTGGAGGCTTTGATGAAATGAAAGTTAGGTTTAGCGGTGATATGGGCCGAACAGAAAAGAGCAAAAGCCGCCATTGTGGGGAAAATGTTGGTGGGAAGGGTACTAGATCAGCGCGAAAAGGGTTTCCGCGTTTAACTTATTTTTCTTTTCTTCTTTTGGCAAACAATGCAAGTTGCGTTTTACAGCGGACTTAATGTTTCTACAAAAGGCAACCTGTGCTACAAGGTAATCAAGCACTAACGAAACAAGGGTTCAGCTCAAATTCATTATTTTTTTAATATATTATTAAATTTAAATAAAAATTAAATTTATACTTACTAATTAAAATTGTATTAAATAATAATAAATAAAAAATATAATTTGTAAAATAAAATAAATTTATTTAATTAATCATTATACTTTAATTTTTTTATAATTACAAATAAAAATATTGATAAATAAAATTTAATTGAATCAAATTTAATAAATATATTATTTATTTATATTTAATTTAAGTTCGATATGCCCCAAAAAAAAATCTTTAATGCAATTTCTAATTATTTATAAAATTAAAAATATACTTGAAATCATATTTTGAGTTATCTATTATTAATGGTTGTAAAGCCCAAATCCAATACGGCAGTGACCTGGGTTTTAGTGTAGCCTTTGTTTCCCACCAATCACAAGTTTCAAACAAAGCCTTGACCTAATCGCTAATTAGTTTGGAACGTTTGCTTAAATAAGGTTAAAATAATAAAAATTTATTACATTTTTATATTTTTATTATATTTAAATAAATATTTAATTTGTATTTAAATAATTTTTAAACTTTTACTTTATATTTAATTAAGTTTTTAATGTAAATCAAGCTTTAATTTGAAATAACTTATTTTGGTGATGTATATTATAACATAAATATTTTTTATTTAATAAAAATATAAAAGATTTATTTACGAAAAATGAAATATTTCAAGTCTTTACGAGGGTTTTTAACATTTCAATTAATTTATACCTTGGCTGAATTTTGATGATCGATGATATTATAACGACCATCTGAGAGAAGGTTTAAAATAAAATAAATAAAGAGAATTTGTTACCTATGTATTAACCAATTAGATGAAAATTTTAATAGAGAAATGTTAAATATTAAAAGAATTATTAATTCAAACAAGAGAAATTGAGTTTTTATTTTTTAATCTTTTGCAAGTTAAAAGATAATTACTTATAAATACC
>JAQSVH010000002.1:12433086-12447668 GCA_029448705.1 Adansonia digitata
GGTTGATCAAAAATTGCTCCGAACGTATGACCATATCACTTTATTATTAATATTATAAAAATCTAATTATGAAACGACATATAATTTGAGAAATTATCGATTACATACATCCAAACGAAGTATTAATTTACGTTACCCAAACAACGTATACTAAAATTTTTAATAAAAAAAACACTTTTCTTCTATTTTTCATGTACAAATAATGAAACTTCTTTCCAATTCCACGTTGCTTTCTATAGGCTTCTCGCAATGTTAATTTGAAAGACATAAATATCCTTCTAAGCTTGCATAATTTTAATAGAAACGAGTTTTATGTTTGAGGATTCTTTGGTCAGTTTAACAATAAAGACCGGTTTGAAAATTTGGATATTAGCTGCCATAGCATGTGAGAAATGGCATAACGATTTCGTACGACTATTTAATTCTTAAAAAAAATAAAATTCAAAAAATTTTAATATATTAAATATTTTAATTTTATTATGCATTGCAAGGCCAGGCCTGCAGCAAAGATAGGCGGATATCCCTTTGTCTTGTCGTGAAAGGTTTACATTGTTGGAACCAATATTAATGACCCTTGTATTTAGCACAATCACGAGACTGCCCTTTCATTTAAGCCCATTTTTTAAACATTTTTGAAAAATAAAATAATAAAAATTTTTAACATAATTTTTCCTTTTTATTTAGCAAGTAATTTGGTTTATGATAAAAATAATGGAATAAAGAATTTAAATTTAATTCGATTAGTATATAATTATTTTTTTAAATTTTAATATTGAATTTTTTATTTTTGATTATAATATTTTTATAAAAACATTGGTTCAATTAGTTAATTCAATAACTTCAGTAATAAAAAAATTTAAATTTAAATTTAAAATAATTTTTAAAATTATGAAATTAAACATAAAAAAGAGATATTAGGTTTTTTTTTTTAAAATTAATTATTGTATATTTTCAATGAAAACATTGGTCCACCAGCTCTTCAAATGAATTTTATTTTTGTCTGTTAACTAAAAGGCCAAAAGCATGGCCAATGTCTAAGCTTCGTCATTTTCTCAATCATGAAATTCATGGACACCGCACCATGCAAATTATTTTTACAGTGGAGTGGCAGAGAACGGAAATTGTTTTAATCCATAAAAATTAATAAAATTAAAATAAATTGGTAAAACAATTATTTTATCAGTGTTTTTATTTAATTATTTTATTTTATATTAAATATAATATGGATCATATTTTTATTAATTATTAATTATGTTAATATTTATTTAATATTAAATAATATTTTAAAATTTAATTTTTTTAATGAATTAACCAATAGATCTAATAATCAAATCTTTTATTAATTTAATTTTTGATTCGATTTTTAATTAATAATATAACTTTTGGATGGAAATAAAAAGTGATGCAATAGAAGAACAAAAATTTTGGTGAATTCTAGACCAGATTTATTTATTTAAATTCTTTTTGTTCGGTATTTTTATTATTTACTATTTATCTATTTATTTTAACTTTTTTTTTACGTATTGAAAAATAATAAAAATATAAATTAAACAGAACCCTATTTTTTATATTTAAAGTTACCAAATATTAAATCTCCATAGTGTTATTGAAACTAAAATATTTTAGCATTAAACATAAATATAATTTTGGCCAGCGGCCAATAGCAACGTTTTCCGTTCCCAGCTTTCCTATATTAAAAAGGAAATGGCAATTGAGTAATAAAAGGCAAAACAAATGGGTAAAACCCGTAACAAGACAAGTAAAAACCTTTAGTGATCGTCCTGGAATTTAATTAGCCGACTAATGACACTGTCAATGGCATCTCATTTTTTAAGACTGTTTGGGAGAAAAGAAAAGAAAGAGAGGGAAAATAAGGACGCAGTCAGACCTCAAAGCACGCAGAGAAGAAAGAGAAAGAGAGAGAGAGAGAGAGAGGTTGGTCTCTGTAGGACCCACCCTTTGTCCCCACCCTTAGCTATCCTCGGCTGACCACACAAACGCCAAAAAGCTTTGATTCAGAGGAGAGAGAGAGAGAGAGAGAGGAAAAAAAAATAGAAAACTGAAAACTCAAAAATACAATTTTTTTTAAACTTCAAAACCCATTTTTTTCCTCAAAAACGAACAGTCCCAAGTTTGGGGTGAGGATTTTTATTTTGAAACTAGGTTTTTTTAGAGAAAAAGGAGGAAGAAACGAGAAATAAAGAAAAACCCAGAGTTTAGAGAGAGAAAGAGAGAGAGGGAGAGAGAGGAATATTTGAATATACAAAGTTTTGCTGAAAGCTTTGGATTTTAGGAGGGAGGGAAGAAGAGGGGATTTCTGGGTTTTGTCCAGAAATTGCACCCCAAAGTTTATTTGGGGTTGTTCGTTTCTTAAGAGAGTTTGTACTTGGATGATTTGAAAGATCAGGGTTTTCTTTGCTGTTTTCAATGGTGAGGACCCGGCTTGCTTCAATATATGTCTGTTCTTCTTTCACCTCTTATCTTTTACTTTCAGCAATTTTTAGTCTTATATTTTATTGAGTATATATGATCATGGCATGTGCTATTTGAAAATTTGACTCTGTCTCTGCTTGAGTTGACTTTGCATGCAAATCAAATTTGAGGAAGTGGGTATTTGTCTATTTGATGATTCAAAGATTTTGATGGGAAGTGGGGTTTGTTATCAGAGCATTGGAGACATTTTATTGGGAAGAAAATACCTCAAATTGCGTTTGAAACCTTTATTTGTTTTTGGTATCTTACTGATGTGTCTGAAGTGTTGTCGAGGCAGTTGAGTGGTTACATTGATTGATACGGTAGTAGAATTAGGTTAAGGAAGCAAATGAATGAAGGATCAGCTTTAATTAGCTGCTTTTTTTTTTTATTTTTTAAATTCAATTTTTAGGTGGACATTTGCATTTTCAAATCATGCTGAAGTTGTTTCAGTCAATCCTACTTATAGGCCAGTTAGCTTACTGCTATATAAGAGAACTGCTTCATGTTAGAGCTTAGAAGCAACATTGCTGTTTCAATGCCCTTCGTTTTGTCATTTTCGTTTTCATTTAAGGAAGGTAACTAATATTTCAAAGAGCACTTGTCTGTATATAAGGAAGCAAATTCTTTTGGTTTACTGCCTTATGCTACTTACAAGTACTCGTAAAATGTTCAAGAATAATTTACTTTTAGAAGTTATAATTTCTTTAGTAATGCTTTAGTTTTTATTGCTTGTTACTTGTATATCAATTGACTTCTGGTTGACTATGTGTTATTTCTGAAAGAATGTTACTAATGAATTCTTATCTTCTCTTACAATCCCTAGTTGAACTTAGATTTTACTTTCTTCTTAAACATCGTAGCTTTAGGTTCTAACTATCCCTAGCTTATCTTGGATTTTGCTTTATTCTTAATCATTGTACTTATAGGTTCTACATTTGATATGTATTCTATGCTTCTGTCTAGTTCAAGTTTGTGAATCTGACTGACCCTTTTTAGAAACTTTTAATTGCCTCTTAAGTTAAGAGTTTAATACTTTTACATTTGGTGTTTACTTAGCTGCATACTGCATTATTTTTTTTTTTCAGGCTGGCCCAGATAACATAATTATAGGTTCTCATGTATGGGTTGAGGATCCTAATTTAGCATGGATTGATGGAGAAGCTATTCGGATCAATGGCAATGAGGTTAATGTTAAAACCACAAATGGGAAAACTGTAAGTGCTCTCTTATTTTCTTCTTCTTCTTCTTTCTTTTTTTTCTTTAAATTATTGAAGAGTTGATTTGTCTTTGCGTTGTAATTGTTTCTAGTTGGAAGTTATATATTTGAGAAGACTATTTATTATCTGTGACGAAATGTGGCCAATAAAACTTGTGAATTCATATGTCATATATTTGAAATGCTTTTATTGTGTCTTCTATTTTGAAAGTGCTCAATTATGAAAAAAAAAAAAAAAAAAAAAAGAAACTAATATGGAGTATCTCTTTCAAAGCTCTGCTTTGACTGAATCAAAACTGTGCAATGACATTTGCAGCACTTTTGGTAAAAAGGTATATTGAAGTAGAAATTTGAGCAACGGAGTGCTTATTTCTGGCTTGCTAATAGTGTGCATAATTTAGGAGGAAAATGGGGAAAGAAATTTATGAGTTATGGTTATTGTAGACGATAGATGATACTGGATCTAGAAGTTTAGCAACAAAATGTAGTTTCTGTGGCAAAGAAAAATTATCTACTCAGAATTTGCCTGCAACGCTGAAGTCCTTAAAAGCTACAAAAATACAAGAAGTTTTGAAGGCCAAGTCTACACATTTTTTTTCTTGAACTCCAAGTCATAAATGATCATTGCGATAAATACAGGTCGTCAAGGTGTATTTTGAGTCTGGACTTCAACCCTTATCAACGCAGCATGGTACCATGTATTTAACAATTTGTTTTCTTCTGTCACTATTAATGGTAAAGTTTTGTTGCAGAGCTGGGTAAACAAGATCACTCATATCTTCTATTGTGAATAAAAATAAAAGGAAAGAAAGAGATGGTTATGGTGTGTTTATGTGAATATAATCAGTTGGATTGCTTTGTGCAGGTTGTCACAAATATATCAAAAGCTTTTCCAAAAGATACTGAAGCTCCACCTGGTGGTGTAGATGACATGACAAAGCTTTCGTATTTGCATGAACCTGGAGTTCTGCAAAACTTGGCTACAAGATATGAACTTAATGAAATCTATGTGAGTGAGTACTTGTTTTTCTTTATATGTATGTGTGTGTATACTTGGAATGTGTGTGTATATATATATATTTATATGTATACATACCAACAAGCTAAAGAGGTACTTCGATACTAAAGGAAGAACAGCAAGAATATTCTTACCATGTTAATACATTTATTGTCTTAGACGTACACCGGCAATATCCTGATCGCAGTTAATCCATTTCAAAGATTACCTCATCTTTATGACACTCACATGATGGAACAATATAAAGGAGCTACTTTTGGAGAACTAAGTCCCCATGTTTTTGCTGTTGGTGATGCTGCATACAGGTGATTAGATATCAGTCACTTTCATGCTGCGGTAAACAATTTTTTTCATATTTTGTTTGAAGTCTTACTATGTGCTGTTGCATAAAAAATATAGGGCAATGATTAATGAAGGAAAAAGCAATTCTATTCTGGTTAGTGGAGAAAGCGGTGCTGGTAAAACTGAGACCACAAAAATGCTTATGAGATATCTAGCATTCTTGGGTGGGCGATCTGGAGTAGAAGGACGCACTGTTGAACAGCAAGTTCTTGAGGTAAGCTATCCATTTTCTTTTTCTCATTTTGCTTTCTTGAGAGCAAAATTGCTCAGGGTTTTGCTCATATTATTTCTGATTTTGCTACTGAATATTGCAGTCCAATCCAGTTCTTGAAGCATTTGGCAATGCTAAAACGGTTAGGAACAACAATTCAAGGTGTGCACTCGTTGTCATAGTGTTATAGGCTTATAGCACTATGATAATTTATGAATTTATAATGTTGCTAGAGTATTGTTTAAAGTATTTGTTGATTTCAATTACTCCTATAATGCTTATTTAATATTCTTTTTGGCATTGTTTCCTTCATTTTAATTGAGACTCTTGACCCTTCAATGCAGTCGTTTTGGTAAATTTGTTGAAATCCAATTTGACAAGAATGGAAGGATATCTGGGGCAGCTATCAGAACCTATTTACTTGAAAGATCTCGTGTTTGCCAAATTTCTGATCCTGAGAGGAACTACCACTGTTTTTACCTTCTTTGTGCTGCTCCACCTGAGGTGTGTTGCTATGTTTTGGTTTCGGTTTGATGTTCTTTGTGTTCTTTTTATCAAGCAATTTTAATACTGCTAGTGATCCCCTAATCTCTTGCTCTGACTTGGCAAAAATTGAGAAGGACTGGTATGGACACAATATAACCTGGATACGATCTAGAATATTTGTCTGACACTGCTAAAACCTTTCAATTCATCTTCATCCCATGACCAGAACCTCAAAGCCAGTAAGGGATCTGTAGATTACTGTTACCACATAAGGAGAGAGAAAGGTGACAAAACATTGTGAATATTTCAAAGGGAGAAAAAAAATTAGTTAAGAAATGAAAAATAACGTAAAAAGGAGAAGGAAAAATCGTGTCTGGTCATGGCTTCCTCTTGGTCTCGCATGTAGAAGAGAAAGAACCAGTTGCTGCCTTAATTTTTTTTTGTTACTTACCAGTTGCTGCCTTAGGAAGAAGAGAAAAGAAGAGTTTTCAACGATGGGCCGTAAGAATATAGGGATTAAGCCTTCAACTTTTTCTTTTTCTTGGCTACGTGAGCCTTCAAATAAAATGGGTAAAAAACTGATTATAATCTTTAAACATTTTGGGTTAATAAAAGATAAATGGCCGTATTCCACACTAATAGACTTGTCTTTCCAATTTTCCTTAAGTATGCAAACTTAAAATTTCATAGCTCCCTCCCTTTCAAAAATAAGTTGACTTTACATGAATCATATGTAAGAAAACAGATTAATATGTTCACCTTCCCCTAAAATCATCACCTAAACTAAAATTAACTATCATAATCAAACAAATAATTCACGTTATTGCATTTGTACATATATATGTAAATGTTATGCTTAATTACATTAAAACAAGTCCCCACAGTTGTATCCTTCTCTCGGGCCCTTTTTTTCCATATATTCTTGTCCTAATTTCAAGGCTACTGACGAGTTAAACATCTAGACACATATCAATGCCTGATACTCTTACATAAGTCCATGCAACATAAATCCTAGTGTCTATAAAATATTTTTTGAGACTTTGCAGGATATTGAAAGATATAAGCTGGGCAGCCCGAAAACTTTCCATTATTTAAATCAGTCTAGTTGCTATGAGTTGGATGGTGTAAATGATGCTCATGAGTATCTTGCAACCAGAAGGGCTATGGATATTGTTGGCATCAATGACGAAGAGCAGGTTTTTCTATCTTACTTTTTAGAATTTAAGCCATTTGTGTTTCCGCGATGTTTTATTAATGTATATGATGCACCATAACTTTCAGGAGGCAATTTTTAGAGTAGTAGCTGCGATTCTTCACCTTGGGAACATTAATTTTGCTAAGGGAAAGGAAATAGATTCCTCAGTCATCAGGGATGAAAAGTCTAGATTCCACCTTAATATGACTGCTGAACTGCTTAGGTATTTATCTTTAATATTTCATATTCTCAGTATCTATGATGTATCGTTTTGATCATTGTTAAAAATAGTTGTAGTTTCCTACTTATCAATCAAATCATTAAATAGGTGTGATGCTCAGAGCTTGGAAGATGCCCTCATCAAACGTGTCATGGTTACCCCAGAAGAAATTATCACAAGAAGTCTTGACCCTGAGAATGCAGTTGCCAGCAGGGATGCTTTGGCCAAGACAATATATTCTCGGTTATTTGACTGGTATACAACTAATTAAACCTATGCCCCTTTTCCCTTTTCCTACATAATGATTGCTGGTTGGAACTAAAGTTGTCTTCTTTCTTGTATATGTTAAATATTAATTGTTCTGTTTACAATTCTTGTTTGCAGGCTTGTGGATAAAATTAACATTTCGATCGGACAGGATCCAAGCTCAAAGTCAATAATTGG
This sequence comes from Adansonia digitata, assembly GCA_029448705.1. Taxonomy (NCBI): domain Eukaryota; kingdom Viridiplantae; phylum Streptophyta; class Magnoliopsida; order Malvales; family Malvaceae; genus Adansonia; species Adansonia digitata. The sequence continues at coordinate 12,440,694 of JAQSVH010000002.1, forward strand.
AGTTCTTGATATTTATGGTTTTGAAAGTTTTAAGTGTAACAGGTAAGACCTCAACTTGGAAACTTGGAAAATACTTTGGTAGTAATAATATTTAACAAATACAAGCTTGACTTTTGGTGCTCAAAACAGCTTTGAACAGTTTTGCATCAACTTCACGAATGAAAAGCTGCAGCAACACTTCAATCAGGTTGGATTTCGTCATCAATGGGTTTGGCCATGATTTTGGAGATACAATGAGACTGATTATTATCCATTGTAATATATGTTTGCAGCATGTATTCAAAATGGAGCAGGAAGAATATACGAAAGAAGAAATAAACTGGAGCTACATCGAGTTTGTTGATAACCAAGATGTCTTGGACTTAATTGAAAAGGTTTATAGCTTGTTTCTCATATGGTCCTTTTGTATTAGCTGATAGGTTTTCATCTCTTTTTGTTCTGTCATATTAATTTGTCCCGTTATTCTGATATTTCATTTTGTGTAATTCAATATATTACAGAAGCCTGGAGGAATAATAGCGCTTTTAGATGAAGCCTGGTATGCTGCTTTTGTTAATTCTTGGTTAAGAATGATTATAGAAGTTTATACTTGGTTCACTCATTTACTCCTATGCGCTTTGTCGAGGATTATATTTCTTTCCTTGACCAATGTTCTTGGCTTTATTTTCATCACTGCAGCATGTTCCCCAAGTCTACCCATGAAACTTTTGCTCAGAAGTTGTACCAGACTTACAAAAATAATAAGCGTTTTATTAAACCAAAGCTTTCCCGTACTGATTTTACTATCTCACACTATGCAGGGGAGGTAAACAATTTTCTTTTGATATATAAACCTTCTCCTTGTTAGCTGTAGATTGTTCACAGTTCTTGATGTCATTCTCCACTCTCTAGGTAACTTATCAAGCAAATCAGTTTCTGGACAAGAACAAAGATTATGTTGTGGCTGAACATCAAGCTTTGTTGACTGCATCAGAGTGCTCATTTGTGAAAAGTCTTTTTCCTCCACTTCCAGAAGAATCATCTAAGTCTTCAAAATTTTCTTCCATTGGATCGCGCTTCAAGGTAATGCATCCTAGTCAAGCCATCTTGTTCGGTTGCATAGCATATGTGATTACAGAATTCCATTTACTAGCTGCCCTATTGTTGGTTTAACTTTTTTATGGAGGCTCATTTGTCCCTACTCCTCACCTGTTAGTTTGCTTGTAGCATATAGATGTGATGTAGAGGCTCTTGCATGTATTGCTAATGAATGACTTCATCACCTTTTCTCTTTTATGCAACAATTTTGTTTACCTTTCTAATATTGTGAAATTTGGGGTCAGCTTATATGTACCTTTTTACCGTGGGATTTTATTTGATTAACTGCTGTTGACACTCCTGTTTTGCTTTGACCTCTTTGCTAGAGCTTGAAATATGGTAAATTCATGGACAGTGGTCCATGAAAACTGAAGGAAAATATGAATTGTCTGATTTACCATCTTTTGGCTGTTATTATGTTTAAATCATGACACTGAGTTGGCTAAGACATGGCAGGCATTTACTACTTCCAGTGTGTTAGCTGTCAAGTTATGCTTTTAAGCTTTCATTCTATTTCTTCAGTTGGGTCATGGTCTGTATGCTTAGTGCTTCTACCCTACTTATTACATTTTGCATTATGTTGTTTGCTCCTCTTTGGATAGCATGTTGGCAATTCTCTTAACCTTTAATGATTTTGAAAGACTTATTGATTGCCATGCATAACAACTTTGTTGTTATTATCTTTATGTTATGATCCAGAGAAGTTGTTAACAATTTGTCTTAATTGCAGTTACAACTTCAATCCCTGATGGAGACCTTGAGTGCTACAGAACCTCACTACATTAGATGTGTGAAGCCAAATAATGTCCTCAAACCTGCCATTTTTGAGAATTTCAATGTCATTCAACAATTACGCTGTGGTGTGAGTATTTATGTTTTATTCATGCCGTTGTCTGAACTGAGTGTTACCTGTCAAGATGCTCTTGGTTCATTATATTTAGGTTCAACCATACCTGATCTTGACTAAAATCTGCTTCCTTTTTTTTTTTGCCCTGAATTCTAGGGTGTTCTTGAAGCAATTAGGATCAGCTGTGCTGGATATCCTACTAGGCGTACATTTTATGATTTTCTTAACCGTTTTGGTCTACTTGCTCCAGAAGTTTTGGAAGGAAAGTAAGTTTCATTAACTTTTCCAGGTGTTTCATGAATTTATAGACTTTAGAAGTATTTGTAATATATTTCTTTGATTTTAAGTATAACTAACTAATGAAGTTTCATCTGGTTTTATCTCCTCTCTTCAGTTATGATGATAAGGTTGCGTGTCAAATGATACTTGATAAGAAGGGACTGAAAGGATACCAGGTTATCTTCTGTTACCATTTTTTTCATCTCCATTCATTGTTATTTCATAAATCTTCTGGCAAAATATTATTTTGATTGGTGATGGCTTTTCTTGGGGTTACCATGCTTAACTACAATTCCTTTTTAAGAGTATCCTTAATTTTCTTGCTTATTCTTGGAAACTGTTATTAGCCTAGAGAGAAAGTCCCCTTTCTTTCTAACTTCAATCATCTGTATCTTAAGCTTGGATCCTTCATGTAAATTTACTAAGTAAGAACTTGAATTCTCCTGAACCCCTTCTATTTCATTGCTGAACATGATGAAAAGAATACTTTTGTTCATTATTGGAGGGTCATTAATTTTCTTATAGGTCAGTACATTCAACATAAGTAATCTGTAGGGTTTGTTAGAAGCTGACTTAGCTAGCTTCAGAAAGTGATATACCCAAATAAAGGGTTAATGGGCATATTTGTCACTACACTATAGGTGAATGTTGAAATTTTCCGCTATACTTTATTTTGATTGATATTTGCCGTTATACTTTTGAGATTGTGGCAAATTGTCACTATACTACTATTTGATTAAATTTTGCCACTCAACTTTGATTTTTGATTAAATTTTGCCACTCAACTTTGATTTTGAAACATTTGAAAATAAAATTAAGTTATAAAAAATGCAAAAATTAAAAAAATAAACATAGAATTTTTATTTCATAAAATACAAATGCTTAATTTTTTATCATCTTTTATTAATTAATTTATTAGAACCTAATTGTTAAAATAAAATATTTGATGGAATTTTGGTTATTAAATTGTCTTAAAAGCACACAAAATCAAAGTTAGGGGAAAATTCAAAAAAAAAAAAAAAATTAATGGCAAAATTCAATCAGATAAAAGTAACGTGACAAAATTCAATGTTGAGTTAAAATATAGTGGCAAATTTACATTTACTCCAAAAGTATAATGGTATGTATCAATCAAAGGAGAGTGGCAAAGTTTAATATTCACTTATATTATGGTGTCAAATTTGCCTTTTACACCCCCCCCCCCAAAAAAAAAAACTCTTATCTTTCCTTTCCAGTTATATTAGAAAAAGAACGTAAATGGTAGAAAATCTTTTCACCGATGTTTTCGAAAGGAAGAAAACATGGTATGCTCCCTCTTTCACGTCTTGAAATAGAAAGGATGGCTGGAGGTTGTGAAAGCTCTTGCTGAAGGTTCAAGTGCTCTTGCTTAACATGGCTTGTAGAATCTTTTCAAGTTTCTTAATGTCTTTGCCTGCTTTCATGAAATGTCAGTTCTTTGGGTTTTTGTATATAACGCTGTTTTTTGTCTTTTCTTTTTGGGGTAATGTTTATTTGCAGATAGGAAAGACAGATTTTCCTGAGAGCAGGTCAGATGGCAGAGTTGGATGCTAGGAGAGCTGAGGTGCTTGGAAACGCAGCCAGGACCATCCAACGACAGATTCGTACATATATTGCTCGCAAGGAATTCATCTCATTACGTGGGGCTGCCATCAATCTGCAGTCATATTTGCGAGGTGTTTTTCTAAACTCTGTTAAAGTCCACCTTCCCTAGTTTCTTGTTACATCATTACTGAATTTATTCTTGTTAGAACTCGCCGTCTCCATGATACTGAGTTTTTCAGTGTCTGGATGTGTGCAAGCTGTATTTGAGAAATTTTTTTAGAGGAAAAACTAGTGACAACTATTCTGGCTGAAACAAATGTTTAGAACTTTTGGCAGTTTTCATTGTAATTTTCTTTTGGCATTGTGAGTGTGATAAAGTTTAGCCATCCTGATTGTTAATCAAAGAAGAAGAAAATTTTTGCATTAGGTGTCGAAAATTGTAAATGAAAGAAAAGGGAAAACAGATCCAAATTTCATAATTGTGATGGGAGAATAGCTAGCTCTACATTTTGTTTTTGCTTTCGGAAAGTGTAGCATTTCTCTCCTTCAGTTATTAGGTTCGTTGCTTTTTTTCTCATTGACCTGGCTTGAAGTTCTGATTTAATCTTCTTCCGCATTTTGTAGGTAATATGGCACGTAAAATATATGCTGAGTTGAGGAGAGAAGCTGCAGCTCTGAAGATTCAGAAGAGTTTCCGCCGACACATTGACAGGAAATCCTATTTGACAATGAGGAAATCTGCAATCACATTGCAGACAGGATTAAGAACGATGACTGCCCGCAATGAGTTTAGGTTCAGGAAGCAAACTAAAGCTGCCATAATCATACAGGTAAAGTAACTTGACATCTTTATAAAAAATATGGAAGGACAGTGCACTTATCATTCGAGAAGTTGTACTATTAACTTTTTGGTGTTTAAAGAAGGTTAACTCTTTAGTTATGAAAATGTTATCTATGTATGTTGGTTCTTATCTCCTGGTTGTCTGCAGGCACACTGGCGTTGCTACCAAGCTTATTCATATTATAAGAGTCTTCAGAAGGCTGTATTAGTTTCACAGTGTGGCTGGAGGTGTAGAGTTGCTAGACGAGAGCTCAGAAAGCTCAAAATGGTTTGTTTTTTGCTGCTTAACATTGTTTTATAACAAGTCAAAATGTTAAGGCTTATGCGGCTGCCTATCCAAGCTAAGAGGTAACCCAATTTCTTTAAATTTCTTCAGGCTGCAAGAGAAACAGGAGCTCTGAAAGCCGCAAAGGACTTGCTAGAGAAGCGAGTGGAGGAACTTACATGGCGTTTACAACTTGAAAAGCGATTAAGGGTAGCGTAGTTATATTCTCACTTTTCCAAAGCATTTACTTTTTAAGTCTAATACGATATCTTGAATAGATCGATGCTATAGATGGGTACTTCTAATTGTCTAATCAGTCTATCCTATTCTTATATGAACTTAAATGCAGACTGATCTTGAGGAGGCAAAAGCTCAAGAAATTGCAAAATTACAAGATGCGCTGAATGAAATGCAATTACAAGTGGAAGAAGCTAAATCTATGGTTATCAAGGAGAGAGAGGCAGCACGAAAAGCAATTGAAGAAGCACCTCCAGTTATCAAGGAAACCCCTGTTATTGTTCAAGATACAGAAAGGATTAATTCCTTGACATCTGAAGTTGAAACGTTGAAGGTATGCTTACGTCCTTGTCAGAAATGAAAATCACTTCTCTGCTTATAATTTTTCCTTACGTAGATTGTGTTTGTTTGATTTGGTTGAGGCTGAAAGATGATTTGAATTTTCAATTCCGTAGAAGTGCGTTGAATAATAAAATAAGATTACACAAGTATTTGAGGAGGGTATATAGAAAGGTATTTGAGAGCATTATTTTCATACGATGCATCAGGATATTCTACTCATATGGAGCTTGCATGGTTTTGTACTGCTCAAATTATGTAGCTCTAATGTAAATCTATAGCTGTTGAAAAGAAAGGATTGATCACATAATTTTTTCATTAGGCGATCTCTGGATTGGTTTGATTTGTGTATGCATATATTTATCCAGACAAGTGGAAAGAAGAGATTAAGTTTGAAAGGTTTACCCTGGTCCAGATGCTTGCTTGAAAACATTGCTGCATAAACCATTGGTGATTTGAGAAGGATTCCTGGCCTTTAGCTTCAAATGTTCATCTCTTGCATCTGAGAACAATTTAATTTTTGCAGGCTTTGCTACTGGCTGAAAAGCAAACAGCTGAAGAGGCAAAGCAAGCTTATGCCGCTGTGCTGGCCAAAAACGAGGACCTGACTAAGAAGCTTCATGATGCTGGGAGGAAAGCAGATCAGCTTCAAGATTCAGTACAGAGGTTTGTCGCAAATCGCATGATATCGAAATTGAAATCCTTGGTTGATAAGTACCTGTTTTGGTAGGATCGGTTATGTTTACATCGTTTGTTTATGGTGTCTCTACTTCTTTTCTTGCAAGTAGTTATTGTATAATTTGCAGTCATGACATTTGATCTCATGGTGATCCTTCTCATGCTGTATTTCTATCATCTACATTTGGAGTTATTGTAATATGTGTATGTTTTACATTGCCGATTAAGTTGACTGCATCTAATATGTAGAACGAATATGTTTTGCTGCCAGCAACAGTTTACATGCATGAATCAGATTGGATATGATGCATAACTTAATCCTTTTGTAACTTTTTATTTTTCCCTTGGTTCAGACTGGAAGAGAAGCTCTCTAATTTAGAATCAGAGAATCAGGTACTCCGTCAACAAGCACTGACCATGTCGCCAACAGGCAGAGCTTTGGCTGCGAGACCCAAGACAACAATTATTCAGGTACTGGTTGTATTAGAAGTCTTTTAGTCGAAATACATTGTATATTGGAGGCTTATGTTGTGTGGTGTCTCGAAACTTCAGAGGACTCCTGAGAATGGAAATGTGGTGAATGAAGAAATAAAGAAAGCACTTCCAAATCCACAGGTAACAGAGACCGAGGAGAAGCCCCAAAAATCTCTCAATGAAAAGCAGCAGGTTAGTTTTTTGCAAATTATGGTAATCACTTGTGCCTTTTTTTTCCTTTGTCTATGGTAGTTGTCGATGCTACCTGTTTATATTACTCACTTCCTTTAGCTTGATTTTTTTTTTATTTGTAGTTTAGGGAAGTAGAGATCGTATCCCACAAGGACCTTTAGAAGTTTAAAACTGATTTTGATA
>JAQSVH010000002.1:12476359-12489684 GCA_029448705.1 Adansonia digitata
ATTTGCCATAAGAGGGATGTCCATGAAGATTTTCTTCCCTGATCTCTCCATGTCTGTGTGATTTGGCTTTTATCTTAATTTTTAAATTTTCATGTATGAACTTTATGCCATGTATGTCTATTTTCTTCTGTTCAGCCTGGATCTTTTCAAATCACTGATGTGGATAGGTTGCACTCCTTCCTTGGCTCTTACACTTTGGGAGTTGGAATTATCAAAGGTGTTTAAAATTGTGGTTTACAGTCAATATTGGGTATTGTCTCCTCTGGAGAAACACAAACCTTATCTAGTCTTTTTATTTGCAGGCTTCGGAGGTCTCTTTTCTTCCTCTTTGGATGCCAAACTTGTGCCGGAACATCTACTTCGACTATGGTGGGAGTATGAACAGAAGTTTCCTTCGTCTCATAAAGCAGCTGGCAAATACAATTTTTACAAGGTCTTACGAATTATTGCATCTCACTAATAAGACATTAGGTTTTTTATTATTCTTATTTCATCTGAAGGCATTTTCTGCTGTATTTATTGTCTTTTTTTAAACCTAGGATTCAAATACTCATATAATGGCCAAAATGGTGGAGTTACTCATCACTCTTAAGCAGCGTGTTCTCACTCTTTTAAGTGAATGGGAAGATCACCCTGGTCTCCAAAAAGTTTTGGATGTGATCAAAATGCTTTTGGCTATTCCTCTGGGCACCCCTCTAGCTAAGGTAGGAGAAATAATCAGTGCTTGTTTCTTATTGAGCTATTTGTGCTGGTTGTTTATTTTTGATGTAATGGTTAAGCTTGGTGGTAAGTTGCTTATAACCTTGTCTAAAAATGAAAAGCGAGTAACTTTTACATCCCCCACTCCAAAAGAGAAAACGATGGACTAATATTATCTTGGGTTAGCCTGGCACATGCAGTCCTCTAGTGTTTTCTGCACCTAAAATGAGAATTAAAGGTTGATGTTCAAAATAATCTGTTCAACTTCGGTGAAACTTATTATCATTCTGTATTAGTCACTTTGCTCTTTGGAATAACATCGATGGAGGATAGATAAATGCTAGTTGAGGGATTAGTACTCTATATTTTACGACTTTGATTGTAATCTTTACATATATGCAGGCTATTTTAGATTGTTTTAGGTTGTTTTATATCAATTTTTATTTTTTCTATTCCAAGAATTAGGGTTAAGGTTAAATTTAACATTTACGGGTTTAAGGATTAGCTTAATCGGTGTTATTTTAGTTTTGATTAGGTTTTGGATGATGAGTATTTGAGATTTGGAGGCGTTGATTGTTGAGGTTTTCTCCCTTTGTTGATTCTTTATGGTCTTCTCCGTTGGATCTTTTATTTCTCTCGCTATTTCCTATGTTTCTACCTATTCTTTTGTCCATTTAAGATTTCCCTCTAAATTTCTATTTTCTATCTCTTCCCCCTATTTGTTCTACAACGCACATGGATGGTTGAATTAGTTGATGATTCATTGATTGAGTTAAATCTTGACATAAAGAGGCTTGTAAAAAGGCTTTCTTTAACACACTTATCTTCTTTCCAATTGCATGCTTGTGGCATCTATTATAAAAATAAGTTGGTAGGGCGTTGTTGGTAGTTATTTGTGGGATTGACATATATGAAAGTGCTGCACATGTTGCTTATAGACTTTAGCATCTCCTTTGATGGCTGAATTCTATATTGTTTTTAAGACTCTTTCAGGATTGCAATTTCTGCTTAACAGGACCCGGATATTACAGGAATATGGCTCAAAATTTTCACTCTCTGGTATGTATTCTATGCATTATATGTCTTAGGAAGTCTTTGTTGTACTTATAATAGTTTGTTTATCCATTTTCCTTCTGTTTTTTACTTGGTAGAACAACTTGAACCTCTTATTTCTCTGGTGTGCACATGGCAAAAAATGGAGTTTGACTCTTGGCCCGTGTTGCTCGATGAGGTTCATGACCAGTACGATGTGAATGCTGCTAAGGTATGAAGTGGTCATTTTTGTATTGTGGACTATAGGTGGAGTTTGATTGAGAAAAAAAATATTGAGATATTCAACTGAATATACACACACACAAGCACACGCACATATGAAAGATGCATAAGCATATACTAGTACATATAACCCCCTTCCCTCCCCCCCTGCCCCCCCCCCCCAAAAAAAAAAGGTAAAAAAAGAAAAGATAAACTAGCATTCATTTTCCATATTAGTCCTGGATGCTTTTACCAATCCTATGTGGAAAATTGAAGCCAGTTATTCCTATATTTGTGTCTATCATGCTTAGAACTTTGAAGGATATTTAGTTCTTTGGTGTTGTTTTTGTTTTAAGTACTAACCGATCATATGTACCATTTAAGGAGTTGTGTTGTCCTTTTGCTGAACCTTGTTTCTACAGCATAGTTTTCTTATGGATGCATGATTTTAATGCTCCATATTTAGGCTCCCAACGTTGCCTGGATCTTATCTTCTTATGGATTAATATTCTTTATTCTTTTCATTTTCATTTAATATTTGTTTGTGAATATTTTCATTGTAGTTATGGTTTCCACTTTACTTGATTCTTCATCCAAGGCATTCTTCTGATGTTGCTGGACATGATCAGTCTACAATTGCAAGGTATGTTCTGACTTCTATTTACTTATGCATTTCTGTTTGCAAGAGCTGGTGTCTAACGCAAATAGCATTTGCAGTCTGGAGGAGTTTATTCAAACATCGAGCATTGGTGAATTCAGGAAGCGCCTTCAACTTCTTTTTGCATTCCTGGGACAAGTAACTAGTGGTAGGAGTCTTGAAATTTATTCAAGGTCAGTCATGCTGAAGACTGGGCACCTATATTATTTATTCTTTTTTTTTTCCTATTTGTTTAGATATTTTTCATATTAGTTTTTATTAATAACAATTTTTGGAGAAAGATGAGCCCTTTTTTACATTGGGTATAACATCTAATTTCATTATTGCTGCTTTTAATGCCATTTTCATTAAAATTAGGCCATGTTGCAATATTTAGCTTTTCAATTTAAAGCTCTGTGATATGTTCTCATTGTAAGCTTTCTGTTTCAAAACTTTAATGCAGTCCTTGGCAAGAGGAAAACATTAAAATTTTGTACAACATATTTGGATTCTATGTGCAATTTTTGCCGATGTAAGTTACCCCTCTGTTATTGCCATCAAGAATATCTGAACCCTCATTGACATTTTTATTTTGTTTGGTTGCTCATCATGTTTGTATTTTCTGCAGTGTAATGGAGTTGATAGAAGCTAATAGAAAAAAAATAGAGACTGAATTGAAAGAACTTCTGAAGTTGTGTCGTTGGGATCGTTTTGAGAGTGAATTGTCCATTGACAACTTGAGAAAGCCTCGGCTGAAGATCCAGAAGCTAATACAGAAGTACAGTGTAAGTTGCACCCCCTGGCAGTTATAGAGGATTTTCTTTCTGTGTCCTTGGTCAAGGAATAACTATTTTTGGAGATAAACATATTCAGTTGCTTTTAATTTGTTGGACAGGATATGTTGCAGCAGCCTGTAATGCTTATTCTTAATGAAGAAGTGGGGAAGAAAGGATTAAAAACTGTTCCACTGCTAAGTCCAAAGCCACTCAATGATATCTCTGAGAGCATTAGGATGTTAAATGCTGTTTTAAATCTGACCCAGTTCAATGACGAATACAGGTTCAATTGTTTGTATAGTTTTCAGTTTTGCTTTCTGTATTCATCTAATTCTTCATCAAGAAAACTTTCTTATCATTGAGATGATTTCTTCTATCTAGGTCTCTGTGGTATACTAGTTGGGGGAAGCAAGTAAATGACACTCTTCAAAACTTGCACCTTGAAAGGATATCTGAACATTGTATTAATTCTGAAGGTTTTTTTTCTTTTTGTTTACTCTCCTTTCCTTTAAAGTTTCTTTGAAAAGACAGAATTTTAGGAGGCTTTTAAAAAATAATATTAATAAAAGAAAAGAATTCGTTAGAGAAAATCCCTGAGAATTTAAAATTTTTGTAGACATTGCAGGTGTCATCAGGCAGTTCCCCTTCTCCCAGTTTGTGTGCTTATCATACCAGGATGAGTGGAAGAATATGTGGCATACGCTTGAAAAAGTGGGTAGAATGGCTATGGGTTGTGCTGATCTTTGGATGGATGTTAACAGAAGTCAAGGGAAGAAGAGGGCATTGTCTGAGCTTCTAAAGCTGTTAGAATGCACTGGGCTACATAGACACAAGTTTGAAATTATGGAGGTAATAGATGCCAGATTGTACTTTTTGTTGTTTTGGTGGATTACTGTTTAAATTTTATCATATATCTAATCGGTTGTACTGCCATTTCGTAGATATCCAATCCTTCAAGCTGGTTATTCCTTCAGCCCTCATATGATGCTAAGCATTTGTTAGTGGAACGAACTAGGCTGCCTAATGGAATTGCTAATGTTGCTTCTCATGTGGAAAAATGTTTGCTGAAGGAAAACCTGGATGCTGGATGGAAAACAGCCAATGAATTTTATTTCAAAAGCTTGGCTGCAGTGCAGCTTCTTCAACAGATCCGCCTGAAACATCATCAAGATTTTACATCTGAGCAGGTAGAATTTGTGGCTATAAATGCAACTTGATAAAAACCAGGTTCTTAGCATGCTTGTTTATACTTCTTTACTTTTGAAGATTGAGGATAAATCACATCTTATTACTCCCTCCCTGCAATTTTGCAGCCCTTTTACTTACTGCATTTACGTGAAGTTTAAAGTTTTGGGCAATGATGGAAAATGAGTTTGGGAACGACGTATGATAAATTTTTCTTTGTTTTAATTTATGCAGGTTAACCGGTCGGTCTCTTATCTTAGCCATCTCATAATTATACAACAGATGCAAAGAGCAGCTGTCTATGATTTTGCTAGACAATTAAAGACCTTGCACAAATATGCCACAGCTCTGGAAAGCTTATTTTCATTTTACACAGATGTTGAAAAAACAAATGGTGGTTGTGTTTTTGCTAAAAGTCAACATGCGACCTTTAACTGCATGTGGCAGCAGAAGGTGGTACATAATCTTTTACTCTTTGTTTTTTCTTGTTCTATATTCTGTAAAGCTTCTGCTAAGTCCTATGGCTGGTTATATTGCAGCAACTGTTTGATAATCTGGATGCAATGTTGGCTGAAGAGTCTCTGTTGCTCAGAGCTGTAGAATGCTCCCGTTTGAATTGTTGTCAAAAAGTCAAAGCTGTAGCAAATAGAATCCTTGTTGTCATTGAAGAATTTATTCCAATTTTGAAGAAATCTAAGGTGCAAAAACTTTCTTGGCGATATATTGGTCTTTGCACGATGATGTTGTAGTCTAATTGAAATTCTGTTGCAGGAATCATTGGACTACTATTTTGTCAGTTGTGATGGATCCATAATCACGTTGGATGGTACTATCTGCCCTTATGTGATTTCGGAACATATGGAGCAATTGGTGCTTCATAACTTTCAAGTTCTTCAGGAGTTTGAGCAGCAGCTTGCTGTCCTTGTTGAGGGAGGTTTTGAGAAAAGTTCAATTATAGCGTCCGTGCTCAGTAATTTCAATGAAAGATTTGGCAAGGTATCTTCTGTTTCTGAAAACATTCATTGGTAGTATGTGATGGTAAAATATGTGGTACATTTGACTTCAAAAAGTTCACCCGGAAATGTATCTTTGTCTTAAAATAGTCAAATGCATTTTGTGCATGGTTAATGTATTTAGAGGGAGCTTTAGTGAATCAAGATTTTGCTTTTGCAGGGGAAATTGATTGCAAAACAATTCAATGTAGCCTTGGAGAATGAAGACAAATGCAAAAATTTTCATGAGCTACTTGATCCTTGCGGAAAGTGTTCTGAACTTGAAGCTCAGTTTGGTGATGCCTTCAAAAGAACAATTACACATGTTATGGATGTGTTGCAGACCTTAGGTTCATTAGGTAATCATGCTTCTCAACCTGAAGCGTCATCAGTGAGTATAACGGCATGGGAGTCCCTATTTAAATCTGTAAATTTGGGAGTGGATGAACTATGTGATAAGCTTCTTGAAACAATTCAGTTTGTGGTAAGTTCTTCAATGTTTCTGTTTTTCTAATGGTTTCCTAGAAGATAGTGTTATTTTGTTTGCCTTATGATTAAGTTCTATTGGTGGCAGGAGAATCTGATAAATCATTCAGGCAAGAAGGTTTGCATTCTCTCTTTGAATTTTGGAGCACTCTTAAAGTGCATACGTGCCTTAATGGACCTAATTTTGAGCTTTAGTGATAGTTTCCTTGAAGACTTCTTCGTTATGCATAAAACAGTAAGTTTGTTCGTTATATGTTCTTACAATTTATTGTCTTGCTTGCTTGCTTTTTTTCTGTCTTTCTGAATTTGAATGATGCATAACTTGTATGTTGAAAGCGATAATATAGCTACTGAACAATCACGGTCCATATCTTTTCACTCCATCAGAAGTTTTAGGCTTTGTGTTTTTGGAGCTGTCCCCTGATAAATGTTTTATAGACCGTTTGGGATGTGGAAATCAGCTATTTCCTTGGAGAGAGTTCCAAGGAGGCGTAGGAAATTGGACTGGTGGTACATGACGGGAAAAGTAGTTTTGCCCTTATACAATGAGACTCGTTATTTTTATTTATCAAATTTATTGTATTCTTGGTACCGCCTTTTGGAGATTAGACAAAGGGCAACAGTTTCACTAGCTGGCTATTTCTAAGACTTGATCTTTTTGTACTTTGTGTGCAGGTATCTGTAATTACTTATGGGCTGGCAAACATTTTAGCTGCATTGTATGCCAAAGGGTTTGGTGTTTCACCCAAAGACCAGGACGATGATGCCAGTCATGATAAGACTAGAGATGCCAGTGGAACAGGCATGGGGGAAGGTGTGGGGGTAAATGATGTCAGCGACCAGATAAATGATGAAGATCAACTGCTTGGGGCATCTGAAAAGGTATGGTAGTTTATTAGATTGGACTTTACTCATCGACTCACTAACATTTAATATTGAGAAACCATATTGAATTTTCACTCTATGCTGCTACAGCCAAGTGAAGAACAAGATGCCTCAAATGATGTTCCGAGTAAGAATGAAAAAGGAATCGAGATGGAGCAGGATTTTGCTGCTGATACATTTAGTGTAAGTGAGGACTCTGGGGAGGATAACGATGATGATACTGAGGATCAGCAATTGGAGTCTGCTATGGGGGAAACTGGAAAAAATAGTGAGGTGGTTGATGAGAAGCTTCAGGACAAGGATGATGATGATGAAAATCCAAAAAACAATGACAAGTATGAATCTGGGCCTTCAGTTAGGGACGGCGGCACAAGCAGTAGGGAGTTACGAGGCAAGGAAAATTCTGCTGGTACTGCTGATGAACCTGAAGAAAATAAAATGGATGAACTTGAGAAGGAAACTAGTGAGACTGAAAACCAAGCTGATGTTGATGAGGCTGAGAACATTGAAGACCTGCACTTAAACAAAGAAGAGGCATTTGCTGATCCAACTGGATTGAAGCCTGATGAGTTGAATCAAAGTTCTAGTGAAGATATCAACATGGATGAAAAAGTGGAAACTGATGTCAAGGAAGAAGATGGTGCAGATGAGGAAGAAGAATCCGCTAAAGATGGGACTAATGAAAGTAACTCAAATCTTGTTGATGAGACTATGGAAGAGATGGAGAGTGAAAGAAATGATGGAACCTCTGAAAAGGATGAAAATGTGGATGCGACTTCTGAGAGGGATGATCTTGGTAGAGATCACAAGGAGGATCCTGAGATAAACCAAATGGCAGCAAGGAAAAATGTTTCTGAGTCAAAAATTTCTGATGTCGATGATGATCATGTTCCTGATGCAGGGGCTGCAACACAGCCAAACAGTGAGGTATTGGGTGTGAGTAATGTTGCGCCTGAAGCAAACTGGGCTAATGACAGTGACATTTACAATGACCTTGCTCAGAGAAATTTCCCTTCCACTAATAATTCTGACTTCAATGTCATGGTGGCTGACTCATCAAATAGTGGGAAGATTGGTGATCATCATCCAAAACCAGAGTTTCCTCGCCCGGATGCTGCTTCATTTCAGAAAAAGCAATCAAACCCTTACAGAAGTGTTGGGGATGCACTTCAGGAGTGGAAAGAAAGAGTCAGCATGTCTGTTGATCTTCAGGATGATAACAAGGAGTCCCATGGGGAAATTGAGGAAGAGAATGCTAATGAGTACGGATATGTCTCCGGGGTTGAAAAAGGAACAGCTCAGGCACTGGGAGCTGCTACGGCTGAGCAGATTGATGCTGATGTCAATGTCAATAAGCCTGATGAAAATACTGCTGTGGAAAAGGAAGATGGTGTCACTGATATGGTAATAGATGAGCAACATTCTGAAGAGTATCCTATTAAGCACTTTTCCTCAATCATTAAAAATAAGACGGAGGAGCAGGTATGGGTTTCAGAGTTAGAGGAGGGAGCTAATCATCAATCTCCTGGAGACCATAATCGTGATGATGGTGATCCAGGAAACCTTTCTATAGGCTTGGTCTCTGTAAAGAAGTCTTACTTTAGTGAGGATGTATATCAACTCAACAGACTCTCTATAAGTGAAGAGGAAATGGGGCAAGCCCTAGACCTTGAAGAAGTTTCAGGTGATGTCAAAAATAATGCAACTGCCCTTTGGAAAAGATATGAGCTGCTTACAACAAGACTATCCCAGGAGTTGGCTGAACAACTACGTCTTGTTATGGAACCCACACTTGCCAGCAAACTCCAAGGGGATTATAAGACTGGCAAAAGGATTAACATGAAGAAGGTAGAGTATATAGATGTGACATAGGGTATATACCTATTATATATTTGTTATTAGTTTTGCAAAATCTTCTCTCTCCCCCTACTCATTTACGTGCTTGGAAATTATAGGTCATTCCATACATAGCAAGTCATTACCAAAAAGATAAAATCTGGTTAAGGCGGACCAAACCAAACAAGCGAGATTACCAAGTTATTATTGCTGTTGATGACTCACATAGTATGTCAGAAAGTGGTTGTGGTGAGGTTGCAATCAAAGCTTTAGTGACTGTGTGCCGTGCCATGTCTCAATTGGAAGTTGGAAACTTGGCTGTTGCCAGCTTTGGGAAGAAAGGAAACATAAGGTTGTTGCATGACTTTGATCAGCCCTTCACTGGTGAGTCAGGGGTTAAGGTCAGTGCTCCGATTATCCTTCTTGCAGGAGTATGATATTGCTTGCCTTATTGGCGTGTCTTCTATTTAGGCTATATGTGTGTCTAATCTCTCTCTCTCTCTCTCTCTCTCTCTCTCTCTCTCGCCTCTGAGAATGTGCATTTTTATGATCTTTTTTCTTTCTTTTGGATCTTGCAAAATTGTTTTCATCTCCGAAATGACTAATTTTCTTTTGTATATATTTTGTCTGGGACAGATGATTTCTAGTTTGACGTTCAAACAAGAGAATACTATCACTGATGAACCAGTTGTTGATCTGTTGATGTTTTTAAACAAGAAGCTGGATGCTGCAGTTTCAAATGCACGACTTCCTTCTGGGCAAAACCCGCTCCAGCAACTTGTTCTAATTATTGGGGATGGTCGGCTACATGAGAAGGTACCTCTGTGTTTTGCTGAAAGGAAAAACGAGTAGATTGTCCTGTGCTGATATTTTTTGTTCAATCCACGCCGATTGAAATCCTTGTTGATTTACTTGTGTGCTTATTCGCCATGTATGCAGGAAAACTTGAAGCGGTGTGTTAGGGATGTTTTAAGTAGCAAGCGAATGGTTGCTTTCCTGATTCTTGATAGCCTGCAGGAATCAATTATGGATCTTCAGGTACGTTGAGGCCTGCAATCTCTGCTTTAGAAGATTAAAACTCCTCAATTGCCGTGATTTGAATTTTTTTTTTTTACATCCTTATTTGTTCTACAGGAGGTAATAACTAGTCACGACAAGAACAATCAATTTAAAATCTCGGTTTTGAAGTATCTAGATTCTTTTCCCTTCCCATACTATGTTGTTTTGAGGAATATCGAAGCCCTTCCTAAGACCTTAGCAGATTTATTGAGACAGGTAATCTGACTCAAAAGGCGATTTTTCGTTTGTATGCTGATTTCATGTATTTGATAAACATGGCTGAATTTAGTTTTGCTCTTTCCTGCTGGCAGTGGTTTGAGCTCATGCAGAATTCAAGAGACTAGCCACACTGTTGGATCGAAGGACGGAGACTAGCCGCACTGCAGCGCGACTGGACTCGTTCAAAGGCTCACCTCTTCACCCAGCTTGCCGCGATCGAGGGCCATACAGAAATTTGTTAAAGCTTTGGTTGCTTCCTGATGAAGAAGGAAGCGAGATTAATTCCAGTAAAGTAGAGATGGTACAAGAATTGATCGATGCACAGCCTGACAATGTATTAGTACTTAATCAACTATGTACAAGTGCATTTAATCATGCTTTTGTTTCATACAAATGTCAATATATTTTATTATTTTACTAAAATAATGGTTATTCATTTAATTTATGTGGTATGCAATATTTTATTCATATTACAAAAATAATACTGCAAAAAATTGCCACAATTTCTACCGTAATAAATTTGTATTAAAATGTAATGTAATATTAAGTGAATGATATTCATAATGAATTGTTTTACTATATTAAAAAGTGCAATTAAGTGATAGTATATGACAACGTATTTTTTTATTTTGAAATATTTTTAATTATTAATTTATTTATATCAAAATTTATAAAATTTTGATGTTCCATATATAGCACAAGGTCAAGGTAAGTTATTCTTATATAAAAAGTTTTTAATTTAAGTTCCCTATCAGATGTTTTTGTTTTCTTTAATTATTGTGGTGACTTTTATTATTAGATGTATAAAATTATTTTATATATGTGTATATATATATATATATTTAAGTTGCAGAAGGAAGTTTCAAACTTTATTTATTTTGAGCGGAGGAATTATATTTTGATTATTGAACTAGCATCGAAGGAAAAGAAAAGGTGCAAAAAAATATATATTTTTCTTTTCATTGATCTTTTTTTTTTTTTGTTAAGAAAGATGGAAAAGCAAAAAGAATTATTTTTTATTTTTATCTTTTTTTTTGTTTGACCTTTTCAACTTACTAAGCACATCCTAAACTATTATATGGTGGTGAGAGGATTAAAATTACGTAATACATTGACACTTTGTACGTGTCCAAAATTAATTTATGATTTTATTATTATTTTTTGGTTATTAGACAATTTTGCCAGAGCATAATTATGTATGCTCAAAAATAATTTATGATATGCCCAAAAGAAAAAAAAAATAAAACAATGTAATGCAAAAATTGATAACATTTATCTTTATGTTCAAAATTATGATTTTTTTATTTGATGCAGAAAAAATAAAAATGGTGTAATACAAAAGTCACTAACACCTACGTATGCTTAAAAATAGTTTATGATTCTTTGTTGGATAAAGTCTATTCTCATCCTCTGCTCTCGCTTGTGTGATATTTAACCAATATTGAAGCTTATATCTTTCGGCTTTCATTCAATTTGTTACAATATTATATCATTACATTTTCAAGATAAAAAAAAAATCTATTTTCATTTTTTATATTTTTGCCTTTATGACATTTAATCCTTATGCCATTACGTTACATTAATATTTTAATTATCTCTTTTTGTCTAATGATTAAACCATATAGAATGCAAGTGCCAGCAAAAAGCACACAAGAAGTGTCATATAAGTAAAAGCACAATAATAAAATATGAATTTTAGGCTTTTTTATTTGATGCCGATATTTATATTTTTTTTTATTTGACGTCAAAAAGATTGAAATCTAAGTAAACTTTAATACATAAAAGGAAACAAATAAAAAACAATATTAATTAAAAAATTAACACATATAAATTTTTATTTGATTTGATAACAAAGTTTAAATAAATATTTGTTTAATATGCACATTAAAAAAAAAGGCATTTCGTGCATTGGTAAAAAAAATATAGAAGTTAACTATTTCTACATGGTAATAATGACAAAGAAAATGATCCGATACTTTAATTTCAATAAGAATTAATCGCAAAATATGGAAAGTAGGCTTTACCAAGCTGCATTAAGTGGAAGATGAGATTATTCTGCATGGGGCTTTACTTACCTGCTTCCACGAGACTCCGTTACACATTGCAATAATGCGCGGTCACCTTCACTTTGCTACATCACTCCTTCACCGACGACCAAAGCTGTCCTGTGAATTCAACGCTCTTCACCGTTTGCCTATTCAAGTGGTGCCATCGAGGGCTAAGCAGAACTTGTCGGACACTTGCTAGACGTAAGCCGAGACTCTTGCTCCGTACGAGACGAGGCTGGGAAAACACCACTCCATTTAGCAGCCATGAAAGGGCGAGTTGATGTTATAAAGGTGTTGTTGATTAGGTGTTGTCCCGAGTCGATAGAAGACAAGTTGTACCATGGAGAAACAAGTTTACAGTTGCGCGAGATACAATCAGTTGGAGGCTCTAAAATTATTGGTTGAAGCATGAAACAGGGAAGCATTTGTTAACGTTCAGGATGATGATGGTAAGACCATCTTGCATCTTGCCACATTTCACAAGCATTTGGAGGTAACCAATTTTACCAAAATAAAAAAGGCCCAAGTTCATGTCTTTGTTGCGGGCACCAATAAGTCCATCAAATAACAACAGTCCCACTGTGTCTGATCATATTTGCTGCGTCACCTGATTTCGCAAACAATGATATGATGCATTAAATACTTGTTTTTCTTTTCCTGTCCTTTTTTCTTTTAATTTGGAATTCATTGTAATTTGCAAAAAGAACTATATATGCTATGCTTACTCAAGATCATGATGATGTAATTTCCAAAATCAGCCTATTAATAACCATTAATTATATATATCCCAAGGTATCCTTCATAATTTTGCCGCCGAACATGTTTAACATTACTAGAGTGTTTGTAATATTTATGAATGCCTTTTGAATTCGTTAAGTAAATACTTATAAAAACTTCTGTAAATCTAATATCATTTTCTCATTTTGTTTTTCAATTCTGTCTCCGATCCAATCATTTGATGGACCTTGTGCAGGTGATTAATTCAAAGAGGTTAAGTTTACTGGATTAAAGGTATAATTTGATAACTTTCAATTGTACCATTTTATTATATTCACAGCTTACTGAACAGAATTGATCTTAAAACCATAGTAAGACTATGGGAGTTGTCAGTATGCAATATAGACACGTGATTCTCACAGATTTAAGAGAGAAGCAAGTTGAGAATATCGCAATCCTATGTAATCGTAATTTTATTGTAATCTATATATTTACGGTTATAATTATTATATGAATAAAATAAATAATATAA
>JAQSVH010000002.1:12511293-12526314 GCA_029448705.1 Adansonia digitata
ACAAAAAAATTGTACCAGGACACCCGTACTCAACGGAATATTGCAAAGTTGAATGATGAACTCTATGAAGTTCACCAAATAATGACTCGCAATGTACAAGAAGTTCTTGGTGTTGGTGAAAAGTTGGACCGTAAGATTTATCTTTTTCCCTTCAGAATTACTTTAGGACATTTTTATAACATTTAATTTGATAATTTATTGAACTTTCTTTGAATCAATGCACCGTGAGGAATGCTGAATCTTTACTATCATGAGCTAGGTAAAGTTTGCTTTTACAATTTTAATGAATCATACTGGTTAAAGGTGTGAAAAAAATCTTTTAGCAAGCCTGTTGCTTCTATGTTTGATTCGGTCCCTCTTTTACTTTTGTAAATTACTGTCAACTTGATAACGTTTATTGTGCAAGTGCATGTGTACGTTTTGCAACTTTTGTTCCTTCAATAGTCAGACTTAGCTGTTCATAGAACATTTATTTGCACCAATCATACTAAAGCTTGCTTTAGCTACGCTGGTCTTTTTCTCATGTAGTGTTTCTGGAGTTTTTTATCAGTTCAGATTATGCTAACATTTAAAGGAACTTGACCTCTAGATTTTTATTCTCTAATACCAATTGGCATGTGGTACAAGGGCAAAGTTAATTATGGTTGCACCTTGTTGACACTTAGTTTACTTCTAAGTATTTCCCTTAAATCGAAGTCAGATAACCATGTTTTCTTCTTGACTGTTGGTTCAACTTCATCTCTCTCTATTTTGTTGGCTGATGGATTATGTTGCTGTTTGACTAGCCGGTTGTGCATTTCACTTTTTTTCTGACAATACAGAGGTCAGTCAAATGTCCAGTCGTTTGACATCGGAATCTCGCATATATGCTGATAAGGCTAGAGATTTAAATCGACAGGTTAGTCCCCTCTGATTAGTGAAGAATGAAGATTCATTATTTTGGGGCATTTCTTTCTCTGTCTAACTCCTTTTTTAGGTTGAGGCATTTAGTTTTTGCTTTTTGACTTTTTTGTTGACATTACTGAGTATGTGGTGCTAAGTCATTATTTTCTTGGTGAAAAAAAGAGGTGATTGATATAATGTTCTTGAGCATTGTCAGAATGACTCCCTGAGCATGGACTGGCATCTTACGATAAGAAAAAGGAAAATCAATTTCTGTATCAATTGATGCATCAATTAGTTTGAGTTTTAGGCTTTATTTATAGGCATGAAGACAAGCGTGGGCAGTTAAATAGGTATTTCTATGTTAAAATTATTCTGAAGTTTGAATGCCACCTCCCCATCAAAAAAGGCATCAAGAAGAGTGGATTTCGCACCTAAATGTGATTTGATTTATGTCATACGGTTTGAGTGAAATTGCCATAAGTACCACGGAAGAGAGATGCTTTGATTAACTTTCTTGTCTTTTAGTCAAACTGGATTTTTTTTTTCCCCTTTTAAGTGAAAGTCTCTTTAGCAAGAGCTTAAGTTGATTTTCCATACCCTTGTTGTGGCTGGATTATTTTTGCAATCTTTCTCGATTCATTTTAAAGATTATGTTAGCAATGCTGAAGTTTGAAAGTTTCTTTATCCGGTACATCAATTTTCGTGTAGGCTTTAATTCGGAAGTGGGCGCCTGTTGCCATTGTGTTAGGAGTTGTCTTCCTCCTTTTTTGGGTGAAAGCAAAGTTATGGTGATTCAACCGTGCTTCATAGTTTTAACAACTCGTCATGGAATTTCTTGGGTTTCTCTCTGTTGCTGTGGGTAACTTGTTTTCCACAACCGGATACCAAACATTGGAGTGAATTCTGTTATTATTATTATTATTTTTTTGGTTCATTACACAATTCGGCGAAGTATAGGGACAAATTTGCAATGTAGAATTGTGAAAGAGAGACCCTTCCTTAGTAGCATATGTTTGAAGACAACTATTCTTTCTATGTGTCAAAGCCAGAATACAACAACAAATATTAAACTACTTAAAAAGCTTCTTGTGGTAAGTATTTTTTAGTACTAATACATTATCGGCCTTTTCCTTTGATGGACTTCCTACTGTTTATTTACTCTTTAACCGTTGGTGCACCATGAACAATTATGAGCAAGATCAATGGAGAAGATCTAATAAATTATATATATATATATATATCAGATAAAGTTTTTGATCTATGACGGAGCTATGTTCTCAACATGATATTTTTGCCTAACCCTTATCCCAGCATTAATATGTATTTCATTCTTTTATTTGCATTTTTCTTTGTCAAGCAATCCTGCTCAATGGATCTGTTTGACTGTCTTTCTCTCTACAACACTTTGCAAGGGTCCCAATAAGATGGGACGAGTTCTGTCCACCGAAGGTGAAGGTGTTTGACAGTTCTGCCCTAACGTCTAATCGATCCCTCTTTGGGCCATTTATCCGTCGAAGATGATCCCTGTAATGAAATGGGCACACTTACTGGTGCAACCTTCATCAGGTCAAGATCGCTAACTTTAGTCCCACATGATAATATCAAGTCCGACTTTTATTTTCTAAAAATATTTAAATATGACATCTCTGTTTTATGTTTATTAGATATAGGTATTAGAATATGACTTTTCAAACTAATTTTAAATATATAAAAAAATTTAAATAAAATTAAATATATCCGTATCAGATATATATTTAAATTTAATACATTCGAACTCGAGTAACATATAGGCTACAAGCATTAGCATCATTGCCACTCTGCACATAATTTAATCTTGATTTTTTTTTGCCTCAGCTTTACCCCAGCATTAAGTTGTATTTCATTATTTTATTTGCATTTTATTTACAAATAAGCTTTCTTTCAAGCAATCGTGCTTAATGGCTCTGTTTGACACTTTGTAAGGGTGCATATAGGATGGATGAGTTCTGTCCACCGAAGGCGCAGGTGTTTAGACAGTGTTGCCTTAACGTCTAATTGATCCTTCTTTGGGCCAACAAGAAGATTCATGTCATGAAATGACCACATTTTAAACTCTTGAGTTCATATAAACATAGAGAGTTACAAAATATTCTAATTTCTAGCTGTAAATGGAATACGGTTCAAGTCTTCCAAATTATTTTTATTTGATTTTTTCACTTAAAAATGGGATAGATTTCTCAGACACTTTTAATAATTTTCAGGATTTGTTATTTTCTTCAATCCATCACAAAAATGATAAGGATTTAATTACTTTTCTTGAAAAACTCGCTCCCAGGGTTCACTGTACTAAAAGTTCTTCGTCTGCTTCTAGGATTCGTAGTCGTGAACTCAAGAGCCAATGAATAATGGCCCATCACTGAACGTTACTATGAACCAAAAGGTAAATCATAAAAAAAAAAAGGGTGAAAGAAAAGAAGGTAAAAGTTATCGGTTGGGACAAGAGGCCATGGCCTGGCTACTGAGCAGATATGATCCCCTGATATTATAGCCCAATTTGAACAGAAAAGATCGTCAGAAATAAAAAGGAGAATCACCGTTTACGTGGTGGCAGATGTAGCAAAGTCAAAGAAGGCAAATCAATTTTCAATACCAAATTCTCGTTGCCAGTTTTTCCCCGCGAACACTTTTGTTTTCAGTGCAATTGGTTAGCATAACGAAGGGAACCTAATAAGGATAAACGCTTCATCTGAGTCCAGTTTAAGTTTAGAAATTATTGCTCACAACCTTCTCTACCTTTCACAAACAAGAATTCTGGAGAGGCTTTCTGCTCTGATAGGTTCGTTTTTTTTTTTTCTTCTCTTTCTTTCGCAGGATCAGCTGGCTTTCATTATTTTGATCTGAACATATAAACTCTTGCTCTGATGGGTCACCACGTAACGACTTTTAACTTTCGATGGCATTGAACCACATTTCTATGGTTCTCGTACGTGTTATCAGACCACTTCATTCTATGTATTGTCCTGCAAATCAGATACTGATTTAATCAAGAATAGAGTTGCTAAGAATAATTAGCTCCTACATACCAGCCTATGTCTGCGTGTCTCTACCTGAATCTAGCCATAGTCCTCAATCCCAAATCTGTCAATAAATAAAATTTAATTTAGTGCCAGAGTGCCATTTGCTAATTGTCATGGTTGGTATGTAAATGAACTTTGATATGCTTGAGAACCCTTTACATGTAACCATTTATGATCTCATATCATTAACCGCCCACTGTGGAAACCGTCGCGACAAAGTTCTGTATATCACAAGTTCACAACTCTTCTATAATATATTCCAGTACTTTGTGCTTTCGTTTATTACGGCAACTGAAGTAGCAGTTAGAGGTAGATGTATCAGTACCTCGGAATATTGCACCAATGTGTACGTTTCTAGGATAATGGCAGCAGAACCTGTTAATGTCAATGGATTTCGAGAATTAGCAAGACAAGCCCTTCCAAAAATGTACTATGATTTCTTCAGTGGAGGAGCTGAGGATCAATACACCTTAAAGGAGAATGAGGAAGCATTTCATAGAATCACGTAATGCCCTAAATTGTTTAATGACTCTTGAGACTGAGCAAATAGGTTCCATCATTGTAAACTAATTATTGCCTATGACTTCTTAGTATTCAGCCCAGATTTCTTCTAGACGTGAGCAGCATTGATTTATCAACTACGGTATTGGGTCACCATATCTCAATGCCAGTCATGATTGCTCCAACTTCCAGGCATAAGCTGGCAAACCCTTCAGGTCTAAGTCCTCTACAATGAACTGCTTTTAACTTATTTCAAACTTTTATTCAGTAGCTGTTTGTTCCATTTCCAGGAGAGATGGCCACAGCCAGAGCAGCATCTGCATGTAACACAATAATGGTGCAGTATATATGAACTTTTAGGTGCTTTAGATTTTAATGTTTGTTTCACCGTTAGTTCTCATTCCAGGTTTTATCCATCTCATCCACCTGCACTTTGGAGGAAGTCGCTGCCTGCTGCAATGCTGTTCGCTTCTTCCAATTATATGTCTTAGGCCTTGCCAGAGCTCTTTATCTTTTAGTTAGCAGCAGAAATTTCATTGCTAGGAACTGGACTCTAATTTGGTTTTTCTCCCAAACAGGTTTATAAGAGACGGGATATATCAGCTAAGCTGGTGCAAAGAGCTGAAAAAAATGGATATAAAGCTATTGTCCTAACAGGCGATTCTCCAAGACATGGTCGAAGGGAAGCAGACTCTAAAAACAAGTGAAATACCAGCATCCTTTCTAAATGTTTGGATTAATCTGCTTACGTAACTTATATTTTAAACTGATATGGTTCTTAACATGATAAGAAATAATGTTATTTCTGATTCACAAATTTACGCGAATGCTTATGACTTATGCATCTCATTTGAAACATTACCTTTGATAAACATTTACAGGATCATTGTACCTGAATTGAAGAACCTGGAGGGTCTATTATCAACTAAGGTTGTCACTGTGAGTAGAATAGTCCCAATCCTGCATCTTGCATCAGAGTCTGTGATGCTATATTTCTTTCTGAGTTGCATAGGCATCTGGCTTCTTAAGCTAAGACCATATTTCAACTGCACTGTGCATACTTCTGTCCAGACTGCATAGCATAAAAAGGAGAAGTAATGAGCTTATATTGATTGCCAAATAGATAGGAGCCCAAGTTACTCGGACTTGTTCGTTGTGTCAGATAAGGGTATGTGTCTGACATGGGTATAATTAGTTTTTCTTAGTTGCATTTGGAGGGTCCTTCAAGGGTCATATCCCCATACCAATATTTGGATATGGTTCGGACACCGATGTCGGATATCAGCACCTCAAAAAAAACAATAAAGAAAAAAAAAAAGAGTCGAAGCAACATAGGATAAGGCTGTCTCTCAAAGGATAAACGATACTGTTTTTATGGGAATTGTTCGAAGGACTTCATCCTGTATTTGCTTTTGCTTTTGCCTTTGTCTTGTCATTCTCGTCTATTTTCTCCAATACAATGTCAATTTTACTCAACAACAGATGGTGGCACATAAAATCTGTCCCTTTTCTTTTAAATGAACTAAGGAAATTAATTGGAATTAAGGGATTGTACAACATATATTGAGCCTGTTTGATGTTTTTGATCATGAAATGTAGATAACATGTAATAGATTTTGCAGGATGGAGGTTCAAATTTAGGAGCTCTGGCCAATTGGACCCGTGATCCTTCTTTCTGTTGGGAGGTAAAGATGGATAAATCACTTTCAAAAAAAAAAAAAAAGGATAAATCATTCAAGTTATTTTGTAATATGTAAGGATTTTTATTACAGAAGTTGTATTCTTAGAGGCTTGTTTCGCCCTCCTTCCTGTTTCATCTCTTTCCATTTCTGATAACCTGCATAATTATTTTAGTACTGAATACTGATACCGATTGATAGATGGTCTTAGGCTTAGTTTGACAATTTATTTAGGTTGCACCACTGCAGAACTATCTGTCTGGATAAGAATTGCCATGCCAAACAGAATAAAAGTTTCAACTTCACCTGAGGTTTGAGCTATATTACTCGGACTCAGGTGTGAGTGTCGGGTATGAGTATGTTCAATTTTTTCAAGTTTTTCATATATTTGGAGGGTCATATCCCCTTACTATGTCCGAATATGTGTCAGACATTGATTCTTCAAGAAAAACGAAGAGTCGGAATAACATAAGGTTTGAGTTTGAGAAAGAAAGTGGCCTTTTTACTTTGGTTCTACAGACCGCACTTTTTCGAACACCCTACAATCCCAAACAAACCCGTCTCGCTTGTTTTAGTTCTTTGCTTAAAGGTCCCCGCAGATATTGAAGGGCATTTTCTTTTTCTTTCTACAATATTATTAGAGTCGTCTGGGAAGAGTGAGGTGAATATGAGAAGTGAGAACCATTGTTCTTGACCTCCAGCTTTATTACTGGTTTAACAAGTGCATTGTCAATTTCTACAGGACATCAGATGGTTGAAATCTATCACAAAATTGCCAATTCTGATCAAAGGTGTACTCACTCATGAAGACGGTAAGGTTGAGGAACTACCTTTGTTAGTTTGGATTCGCCATTAAATTCATTTTCTCTAATTGAACATCAGTATATTACTCAGCTATTTGTATATAGTCTCTTGCCCTTCAGCAGATTCTTATAGATTTTGTTTCTTGCATGTAACATCATTTCTAACTTTAGAAATCAGGTTATGTTCGATTAAATTTTTAGTTTGATTTTGTTCTTAACTATCAATTCGTGTCTTGATACCTTCTGTTGGCATTGGTTGCTGAGCGCTGATCTCAGCCATAAAGGCGGTGGATGTAGGTGCTGCTGGGATTATTGTCTCCAATCACGGAGGTCGCCAGCTGGATTATTGTCCTCCCTCAATTTCTGCTCTTGAAGAGGTGCTCTCCTTGCATTCCATTATTGTTGTTAATGCAATACACAGCCTTACAATACAAAGAAGTTAAAACGTGCCAACTTATATAATTAAGCAAAAATGCCCTCGGTTTTACATTGTTTAACTCTCTAAGGAAAGCCGTATGAACTTGCGCTTGCACTTGAGTGTTTGTGGACGATTTTTAATGAGGAGAATCCGAAACGATTATCAAGCGAAAATTCTTTATGTTCAGTTCATATTTTGTGCACAATTGAGGTTGCAGGTGGTTCATGCTGTTGGTGGAAAAGTTCCAGTTTTCCTTGACGGAGGAGTGCGGCGAGGAACGGATATATTCAAGGCAGTGGCCCTCGGTGCACAAGCTGTCCTAGTAAGCTCTTAAACATCCTTTAATCACTTCACTCAAAGAAATAAAGTACCTGCAATGTTTAAAGATAGCTTAAATTGAACCTGGAGCTTAGCTCTGTACAGTCATGCAGTCACCCTTAAAAGATAATATTCTACAAGTTTGAGTTTCGAATTCCAACATCTACAATCTCTTCCTTATTCTCAAGCTGCGGTCTCTGTTGTACCAAAAAAATAGGATCGCTTAAACTGATAAGCCCGTGATTCGGGATTCAGCTTTCAATAATAGAATTTTTGCTTGCTTGTGTATCGTTGTAGGTTGGAAGGCCAGTTTTGTATGGACTTGCTGCAAAGGGGGAACATGGAGTGAGACGAGTGCTTGAAATGCTCAAGGATGAGCTTGAACTCACCATGGCCCTTTCTGGTTGTTCTACTATGAAGGAAATCACCAGGAGCCATGTCAGAACCAAACATGATAGGCACCTCCTCTCATTGCTTTAAATATTTTATCCATTACTAGAAATCAAATAACCTATTTGCTCTATGTTTTTGTTATTATTGGAACTAATGATTAATGAATAGTAATATTAAATATCACATAATTCTGTCTATATATAAAAAGCAGGTTATTTTATGAAATGATTTGACAGTAAGATATTACTTAAGAATTTTGTTTATTATTATTATTTTTTTTTTGAAAAAAGTGAAGATTCAACTCTCTTCTTTGATTGGAGATGAACATCAATTAATTGAAGTAAATAGTAAACACTAAAGTTAAATGTTGTAAATTATATTTGTATTATAATTATAATGTCAATCTGACAATGTTGATCTATGTAGCACCCTAATTAGTAATTCATTTAAACATGATAATACAAATTGCCTTCAATTTAATTTGGCAATAATTATTAAACTAAGGTTTAGTATTTTTGTTATAATTATATATAAAAAAGAAGGGCATATTTTAAAAGAATTGAAAAATTAAAATTTGTGAGTATTAGGATCGAATTGGATAATTTAAGTTAAAATCTCATTTAAGTTTCAATTGTTATGAACTTATTAAATGATTTTTATATCAAATATACTATAATTTAAGAAAAACATATTACAAGTACTAGAATTTGAATGTCTTTTTTTTTATTATATATTTTTAATAATATTTCAAAACTGTGAACTCCGATGTCCTATCCATTTTTTTCTTATATTTTTATGTATTGAAATAATAATAAAATTTTGGAAGTGAAGAGCTTAGTGGGCATCTCCAATGGCCGAACAAAACTTTTTGGGCCCATTAGACACCCCAACGGTATAGAACACTTTGAATTTCGAATCCTCTCTCCTTTAAAAGCCTAAACCTCAAAATTGAAACAGGGAACCAGACTTAACATGCATTCGTCGATGGCTATCTCTGAATCTGACCAAGAAAGCTCTGAAGATTACAACGAAGGATTTGAAGAAGAAGAAGAAGAAGATTGCAGTATTCGCTATGGGTCCGACTCGGGGTCCGACTCAGATTACTATTCGGTTACAGACTCAAGTTACGGCGATGAAGGGGACAGTAGCACCAAATTCAAGAAATTGCCTATCAAGAAAAAAACAAGGTCAGGGTAATTCCCATTTCCCCATATGTAGTGGCAATATTTAATTAATTGGATTTTTTTTTGTTAAAAAACAATTGAGTTTAACATAATGGATAGTGTTAAAGTTTTCAATTTCTTTTGGTTTTTTTTGTTTATATTTGCAGTGTTGCTGCGTATTCTGATTTAAGAATTGAGAAAGAACATGAAGAAATGGAGATGAATTTTCCGCAGGTTGATGATAAAAGTTATGCGAATGTCCAAGATATTATAGAAGGTTAGTATTTAAGATCTCAATAGAAGGAAATGAGAAATTAAAAAAAAAGAATGATCATTTTTCACTGAAATTAAATAGATTTCTAAGGCTGCTTTATTTTGGAATTGTGATTTTCTTGTTACAATGCTTTGACAGCTGGGAGGCTAGAGAAGCTGAAAGTTGATGAATGTAAGGTTTATCTGAGGAAAAATGGACTTAGATTGAGTGGAAACAAGGATATTCTTATTAGACGCATAAAGGAGCATTTAGAGTAATATCCAGTTTTCATACATGATTTTGTAGGCTTGCTTAATTTTTCTTTGTTTTCTTAATCATTAATTTTATGTATTTTAGGATTTCAAATGGTGGAGGGGAGAAGAAGTATCCACTATCCAGCTTTGTATTGAACTGTAAAGGTACACATTTTTAGCTCCTGGTCTACAGAACCCAGAAGCTTAAAAATTAAGAAAACACTTAATATCACTGTCTGCCTTCTACACTATACAAGCTAACGGGTTTTGTTTAAAAATTTTAATTACTATTTTATGCATCAGGTCCTTTAGATTTTGCATGCTTTCTTTGTAAATTTGTTCTAAGAATCGAAGCTGCAGGTGATGCATGCACTGGTGATGTCGTAATGTTTGAGCAGAATGTTTACGAAACGTAAGTGCCAAGGATTATTCTTTTCTGCAAAAAATTAAGAACCATACATGCAAAGTAGCCCTTGATATGATTCTGATCTAAAAAGCACTTTATTTAATACTATGCATATTGCATACGTCTTTAAGAGTAATACTTATCTATGCCACCCGAATTCCTCATTTTTTCTAAGTACCCATGTTTCACACCTGTATCCGGCTTATATTTAGACATAGGTATGGATTATGATCCTCCAAATATGTGAAAAACTTTAAAAAATTGAGCACCGTATATGATAATCACCCTGAGTCTGGTTATAACAGATACATATGGTTTCCATCTCATTGTCTAGTTATGCTTGTATTAAATTATTATTGTCTGTTAGCCCCGTCTGATTTGTATGCTAATTGTTTCAGGTTTAACATATCATCGCGAAGTGCTTGTGGTCCTCCATGTGATACAAGAATTGTCGCAGGGCGCATTGTCAAAGAAAGCTATGGCGCTGCCAAACAGCAGCATACATTTTCAGTGAGTATTTTTTGCAGAATAAACATGTTTAGACTAGAAAAAGAGAACAAGAGACGTTAAAACTGTTTGTAGATTTTTCCTAATTAGGCTACATCCAATTATGGCTTAAATAATATCTTAAAGCAATAATTCGAGCGAGAAATATCACTGAAGGAAACAATAAATTTATAATTTTATATATATATACACCTGATGTCTTTGTTTTGTAGTACTTTGAGCAACCTCGATACAGTATTTTCTATATTTAGGGGTAGAAGTTTTCTAACTTATTCATGGTTATGTATGGCAATCACCAAAACAAAACTCAGATCTAGTGTTCTTGGTTTCTTTTTCCATTAGTTTAACAGGAGACTGTGCGGAAGTAAGACTACCTTTTATATATCTCATATATTGGTCAATGTATACCTATTAGTTTATATACCCTCCAAATATATTATTGGGCCATGTTAAAGAATGATAAGGGCCTAATTCATGATTTTCCCACAAGTGCATGCAGAAGATATGCATTTTTGATATGACACTCGTACGAAGATGAGATTTTTACCTCAAAGCTAAGGTAGTAGTTAACGTAGCGTTTGTGGCTAATGTGATCAGATAGAAGTACTCTGGAGTAAAGGGGAGAAACCTCTTCCGCCACTTCACCCCCTCCTAATTAAGGGTCGAAACCTTTACCGACTGAAGACTTTGAGACAGGTTTGAGCCATTTCAACGGTTTTCATTTTCGGCAGCCCAACGATTTCTGAATATAATGCTAGGTTATCAATAATGTTCATCAGAGATGGGAAGATGAAGGGGAGAGGCAAAAAGTTCTGATGGAAAAGCATTCAAGGGGCTCGGTTGCCAGGTCAGATAGAGAAGTGCGGATCCGGGAAATGGAAAGGAGGAAAATGCTCAGAGAAAATAGGTAAATTGGATCTGATTGCACTTCAAAAGATGCAAAATTAGTTTAGAGTGATGTCAAGTATTCTGCACTAAGAAATCAGAAAAGATGCTAATTAAGTATGTTGATGCTTGGAATCTCAGTTTAGCTACTCTTATCATGTTTGGACTGTAGGGTCTCTACAAAAGAAGAAAAGAACAAGAATCAGTCCCAGTTGAGTTCTACAACAACAATGGAAATTCGACATCAACGGCCAGGTTCATCTACTAATTCATGGACGACAGTCAGACGAACATCAGCAGCAGGAAAACTAACAAGTCAAACTCGTTTGAAGAAGCTATCAATTAGGTCTCAGCAATCAGGTTTCTTAGCTGAAACTCAACGGCTCGCAATTCAACCTCTGCCGTCGAGTTTATTAATTGCTCCCAGAGAAAAACGGATTCAACTCCCTGAAGGGTCAGGTTTTGGTCCTAATTTCCGGACTGCAAGTATTCAATCCGAATATAAAAAAGTTCCTTGTAATTCGCTTGAGAACAGTGGCATTCAGGAGGTTCAGCATCAAAAGGGTGATAAATTTTATATGAACTGCAACCACCCAAACTTCCATATGACTAGATACTGGAACTGTACCACTGAAAAATCTATGGCAAGTGGAACGAATAAATTGCCGGAGAAGAATTATCATAGGCGGCAGCTAAGAAGCATGAACCATTGTCATCCAGCAACTCTGCCTCAGAGACAAGGCTTCCTTTCAGAACAGCTTTGCCGATATCATGCTCAAGGACGATGCTATTATGGAGAAAATTGCAAATTTTTGCATGAATCGAGAGAGTTGCATGTAGCAGAGGAAAGGAGATGCCAGAGGCAATTTAAGTAAGAAATATGGCCTAATGAAACAAATCTAAAATTTAGTGAACAAAGTGATGGATTTTTCATGGAATTTTTATGGTATGTGTATATGGAGTAATTGGCACAAATCCTCTTGAATGCCATTTGCTTTAGTGGAAGTTGGTGAAGATACCCTTATATATTTCTTTCACTGCTGTTAAACATTGGCTGAAAATATTAATGCCACTTCCTTTATGCCTACCCAATTCTTTGCAATACCTGTATTTCAATCCAGATTGCTTGATTCTAAATTGAATTCAGGATGTGCTAGTCCATGCCTTATCTGAATTCAAACCCTTTACCATTAGATTAAACATGTAGCAGTAAATTTTGACAATTTCTTGTATACTTACCAACTGTTGTCTTAAAGTAATATTTCCATGATGAGGTGTTTCTTTACATAGATGACATTTCAATTTGATGTTGGTTGTATCAACCAGATCATGGCAGAAAACTCGTTGCGAGTCAATTATATATATATAGGCTGAAGCCAATCAAGTTACGTGCTGCTTGAGATGAAGCAAAAAAATGACATTAGGTTCAACTCTAATATCTACACCAACATGTTCATGTTTGGCCGTTTTCTTTATCACTCCGTAGGGTATCACTAGATTAATTTGTACCTTTATCTTTAACAATATCTTTATTTAGTTGATTTTATATTAGTTTAGGACTTATCAGTTTGGATATCTTTATTTTTAGGGTTATGTTTCATTTTTGTTAATCTTAAGCATCCTAAGTAATATTTTACCTTCTTTATCTTTAGATGAGAAAATTTATAAATACAGACAATGTTGCGTGGTTCAAGTTGAATTTAATAAAACCCAAAGATTAAATTTTCCTTTGAAAAGCTCTTCTTTTCACTTTTTTTCGTGCTAAATATCATTTTCTGATGTTCTTTTTCCAACATTTCTTGAATTTCCAGAAATAATTATTATATAAAATGTCTACTCCATGTCACGTCAACTAATATCAGTATATCACAGTCATGGTGTCTTGCAAATGGTATTGTATTTGTCCATTAAAGGTGTCATGGTCTAAATGCTTTTTACTGTTACGAACAGTGAATCTTTTGCAGATAGAGACGAAAATATGTTGGACATTAAAGCATTTGACGTTTTCCATATGTTTTTTTTTATACTTGCGTGCTTAACTTTGCAAGAGGCTCTCAGACTTGGATAAGCGAGCTGTTCATTTTCTGACTTTATGACAATATTGATGTGATATCATTATAACGAATATATTTAATTTTTTTAAAAATTTTTTAAATTTATATTTTTTTATTTATATTTAAATATATAATATAAATATTAAGTATATTGACGTTGGATTAAACACTATCATCCATGCTGATGAGTCCTAAGCCAAACTAGAGGAAAATCCTAGGGGAAGCTCCAAGGGTGAGCTTCCCCTATGGTACTTGACGTGGTGAGTAAACTTAATCTTTCCAACCGGTTCTGCCGGTTGGAAAGGTTTTTTTTTTTTAATTTTTTAATTATTTTTTATTAAAATATTTAAAAAATTAATATTATTAATTATTAAAATATAATTTTTTATTTCATAAATTATAAATTTTAATTTTTTTACTAATAAAAATATATATTTTATTATAAAATTAATTTTTTTATTATTAAAATATAATAATTATTAATATACACAAATAAATAACATTAAGAATTTTTAAAAAAGTAATATAGAGAGATAATTTTTACAAGAGGTAAAAGTAAAAAAAATTATTCTAAAAAAAATACTTGTTAGAATTATTAATAAAAAAATTATAATTACAATTTAATTGTATTTTTCTCAACTATTTTACTTTTTGCTTTTGTGTTCATAAAAAAGTCAATTTTCTTAATATGAAATGAGAACGGACTCTCTTATATATATAAATATATAAATTACAAATATAAATTATATATATATTAAAAATAGTTTTTAAAAATAATAAAATATTAAAAATATTTTTTACTAAATTGTAAGCTATTATTTAAAAATAATAAAAAATAAAAATATATTTTATATTAAATTTTGAAATATCATTTATGAATGGCAAAAAATAAAAACTATTTTATATTAAATCTTGAATTATTATTAAATAATTCGTGAGGGAATCGACCCTCCACTAATTATACACTATATATATATATTAAAAATATTATATTAAATATCAAGTTCTAAAATAATCTTAAATTATATTAAATACTGAATTAATATAAAAAATAATAAAAATTAAAAAAATATTTAACATTAAATCAAATTACTTTTTACTTTTTAATAATTATTATTACTCTTTACCATTCTCTCTAAATAATTTTTCTCCTTTCGCAATAACAAAATGTTAGCATTTAATATAAAATAATTTTTATTTTTTTATTTTTAAATAATTTAATATAAAATATTTTTTATTATTTTTAAATAATAATTTAAAATTTAATAAAAATATTTTTATTTTTATTATACTATATATATTAATATAATATATATTAGATTATTATATATAATATATATTATTTTTAATTATTTCAAAATAATTTGAAATTTAATATAAATATTTTTAACATATATTATTTTTTAAATACTAATTCAAAATTTAGTGTAAAATAGTTTTTTATTT
>JAQSVH010000002.1:12533358-12544696 GCA_029448705.1 Adansonia digitata
GGCTACTAATGGCACACTTGGGTTTAACTGATCACTTCCAAATACTACTGCC
Organism: Adansonia digitata; assembly: GCA_029448705.1. Taxonomy (NCBI): domain Eukaryota; kingdom Viridiplantae; phylum Streptophyta; class Magnoliopsida; order Malvales; family Malvaceae; genus Adansonia; species Adansonia digitata. The sequence continues at coordinate 12,533,411 of JAQSVH010000002.1, forward strand.
TCGTGACGTCGCCAGGCTCACGGCCGAATAGCCCTACAAATTAAAGTGACTTTAGTAGCAGTACATAACATGTATACACTTGTATAAAGATTTTTACTCAGATTTAAAATAAGTACGGGATATATGTATATATTTGATAATAATATATATTAAAATTTTTTAAAAAATTTATATATTTAGAGAATTATACTGTCATATAAACTTATTCATCAGTTTGGCTATTCATCTAGACTGTTCGAATTGAGTCAGGTCTAGGTATGAGGTTTTTTAATTTGGTTCAATCAATCTATTTTATTATTTAAATAAAAAATTATTTTTATTTAAATTTAATTATAAATAGTAATATAAAAATAATTTGTTAATTGTTAATATTATTTTAAATAGTAAAATAGACTCTCGAGTTAGGTCAACCCAAGCTTAGGCAAGGAAATAAAAAAATTTTCATACTGCGGCTCGGCTCTGCTCATAAGCACTTATACTCCCATATCCATGTCCAAATATATGTTGAACATGTATTACACATGAATGCTGTAAGTAAAATAAAGATTTGTATAAGATAGGTTAGTAATAGACTCGCTCACTATCATAAATGTTTGAAAACTCTCATATGGAATATATATGCATAGTTAATATGGTAATACTCATCTCGAATCCGGATACCAATAGATATAAAAACTCTAAAAAATTACCATCTTAGAATAAGTGATTACCCGATTAATTTAACGAAGATAGGCAAGGAAAAAGGTTAAATAAATAAGAACCTTTAACACTTCATTATAGATGCAACGGCCAGTGGAATTTTTCGTTGTTGAAAAGAATTAAATCGGATTAATCGATTCAATCAGTAATTTAACAATTCAAAAATTTTATCGATTTAATTTTTGACCTAATTTTTAAATATTTAATTTCCTTAGCTGTTGATGTTTTAGCAAGTCGAGGGAAACTTGATGCATTGGAGCTTTGGATTTTACTGTCAGGAAATTTCTCACCGTATTCCAAATAAATCCCAGTAATATTAGATATAATCAAATACAATATGAAAAAATAATATAAACAAAACATGAATATATAAATATTTTAAAATTAAATAAATATAAATTATTAATATATAAAAATTTAAATAAATATAAAATAACTTAAATACAATTATGATATAATAAAATATAATTATAAATGAGATTACTAAGCTTCAAACCCTAAAAACTGTTTAACCTTAAACACTCAGCTTTCTGACGGCAAGTTTTTAGAATCCTTTTGATATTTCCATGTTTCCAGCTCACTGACACATTACAGACATATATATATATATATATATATACAGTCAGCTGATCTGATCTATATCTCATATATAGCTCGATCCAGATGGAGATTTCCCACAAAACGAATAATTTAAACTAATTAATATATATTTTATTCATGTTTTTTATCTTATATGTATTTAAAAAGTTATATAAAATTTAATAAATTAATAATTCAATTATATACATTTTAATAAATTAATAAATTAATATTATATTCATATTATATTATATTTTAATTTTTTTTAATATCATTTAATTATATTATATTTAATATTTTCGAGTTTATCTTACAACATTAACCTAGCATACAACAATATGCACCGGAGATCGCATTAAATGTTTGAACCCTGTAAGTAGTACTAATGCTTATATAATAAACAATACGATTAAATACTCATTTGTCCATATATTTTAATTGAATTTTTAGTTCGGTACTTGAAAAAATTAATTTGGTACTAAATTTAACATAAGCCAAGTTATTTGCTTGACCAGGCTTGATTAGATATTAAATAATTAAAATATATTTTTAGTTAAATTTAAATTTAATTATAAAATATATATAAATATTAATATACGAAATCTTTTAATTCCAATTATAATACCTAATAATTCTTTTTCAAAGATTATATAGTTCTGTTCATTTGGTTTAAAATTTCCATAATTATATCCACAAAGTAACTTCCTTTTTTATCTACTTGTGCTTTTAATACTACTCGTCAATTATTTTCAGAAGCATTTATTTCAAGTATTAATTTTTCACTTTCTTTAGGTGAATAAAGGATAGATATTTTATTAATTTCAAATTTTATTTTTTTAATTAAATCTAAATCCATTTTATTCATGATTCCATAGTTGAATCAATGTTCCAAACTATAGGAATGTTATAGTAAAACTTCGTTTGAAACGATGTGGTAGAAAGCAACATGCGACTTGAAGGACATGATCGGCTGTGAATGTCAAAGCCCACCACTTTCCATTATGTAGAAATGAAGGTGCTTTTGGCTCGACATCCTTTGTTCTGTTCTATTATAATCCATCTTTTTTTTGGGTTGTAATGTGTGAAATTTTTGTTTTTCTTTAATTTTTCTAATTATGGTGTTTTCATTTTGGATAGATTTTTTTATAAAATTTCTTCTGTAATTAACAATTCATTTTGGATAGATTTTTTTTTTGGAGAAAATCTTTGATTTTAGTTATAATATTTTTTTACAATTTTATCCTTTGTTGAGAAAAATAGAATTCTAAAAACTCTATTTTTTCTTCTTTTAATTGTAGGTTTCTTAGGATTAAGTATAATTCCATTATCTATAAACTTATGAGCTATTATTTTTAGATGCTATATATCATCAATATATATAACACAGAATTTGTTTCATTCTTTAAATATAGAATCCATCCATCTTTGAAAAATTTGTGGGGCATTACAAGGTCCAAAAGAATGCTTTTAATACTTCTTTAAGCTTGATTTGCCAAAATCTAGATTTATAATCAAACTTACTGTACTACTAACTAGCATCTTTTGCTAAGTTTGTTAAAACCATCTTTTAGTGAAATAAAATATCCATCAAATTCAATATTTTAGTTTAGTCTCTTATAATTAACTACCATTCATACTTTTCTCCCATTTTGCTCAACATAGTTTCTTACTAAAAAGGTTGGGCTTGAATGTGGACTTTTTGTTTTTCGGTTAATCTTCTATCTAAAAATTCATTTTTTTTTTTAAACATCAAATTCAACTTTATTAGCCTTTGTATAAATCATAAGTTTAACCTTTATAATTTTATTTCGATTATTTAGCTTTAAACGATAATATCTTAGAATTTCATACCACAATTTTAAATGGTCTTCACTAAAATTAAGTTCTAATATTGTATATAGCCAATGTTTTTCATTAAGTTGTTTCATTATTTGCTTTTCTAAAGGTTCTAATTTAAAGACTTTTTCATAGATATATTCATCTTTTTTCAATATAGAAATTTCTACCTTTTCATCTTCTAAAGTTAGGTAAAGTTTTTCTTTATCTATTATGAAAGATAGGTACTTATATATAAAATTATTTCCTAATTGTATATCTCCATGCATAATAGAAAATCCTAAAATTTTTTGGAATAATGTTTTTCTTTAATTTTTGCCATGCGAGCAATATCAATGTGACATTTTTCTAACATAGAAATACTTACTCAAATATTAGTGGTTAAATCATAAATTTTTATAAATAAGCAATTAAAATGCAAATCATTCAAAATTGGATGACTATTCTTGTAATTTTGACAGTGGTGGGGGAGGGAAGATCATGCAAAACAGTTGGGTATTTAAATTATGATCACAGATATATTTTTTGTTACATCATATTTATTATAATTATGAATGTAACATATGTTATTGTAGTCAATTATGATAAATATCGATGACAAAAAAAAAATGAAACTGTAAAATAATAACTTTAATACCATGTTATGACCATTATTTAAATCCTTGAAACAGTCGTAGCAAGAATCATGTTACCAAAGATTTCAAAGTGAAAGATGGTTGACATTATAAGCTAATTCAATCTAAAGATTTGCAAAAAAGCAAAAATTAAAGGTGTTTATAGGTCAGATCATAATCTGAATATTTTTTATATTTTTACCCAAACTCGAATTAAATCATATTCGACCTAAAAATTTGAATTACCGCTCATGAAATAATAAAGTACTGAAAATATTATTTTTAAATTAATATTTACATATTTTATAAATAAATTTAAATAAATTATTTTAATTATTAAAAATTAACTTCAGAACGGCTGGATCGACTCGAAGTATAAAAAAAAATCAAAAGCTTAGTCCATGGACAAGTTTAGTTATTACCAAAAGACAAAGTAAAGTGGAGGATCCCTAAACTCTAGGGCAAGGAAGATATTTAATGCTGTCACAAAAACATTTTTGACAACATTATTTTTTACAGTGATTATGGATGTAATAAATGTTATTATAATCAACTGTAGTAAATATTAAATAAATTTTGACAACAAAAAAAGCTAAAATCATAAAATACAGATAGTAAAAATCACAAAAATGCTTATGGAGTTTGTACAAAAATTTAGAGCTCTATGTGGGGTTGTTTATACTCTATACCGAACTTAATGGTTAGTGGTGGAGACCTTTACTAAGTTTACATGCTTCAAAAAGTTGCAATTGATGTTATTCCATATCCCAACCAATTATATTGTTTTTTACTTTTTAAAAACTATTTGTGTATGATTCTTTTGTCCGACATATTATTTAATGGGTTTAAGAATATGATTCTCGAAAGACTCTCTAAATATATAAAAAAACTTTTAAAATATTAAACATTCTTGTATCGAACATATAACTATATTCGATACTTACATCTGATTCTGATTAACATAGTCAACAAGTTTCAAACAATTAGACATGGCAACTAAAAAAAAATTCTCTCTAATCAAAGACAGGAATAAACAAAGACCGAATGGCTGCTATTTTATAATTTTAATTTTGTCCATTATTGATCTTGATCACAATTAACTATGTTAATATTTATTAAATTCAAAAATACGAAAAAGGCGATGCGACAGCAATTTAAATTCATGATACTTACTAATATGCCTTCTGATGCCAAACGTCGCGGACTTTATGTTAAGGTATCAATAACCCACGCAAGGAAGTATTTATCAAAGAGTATCACTGGGAACCTTTTTCATATGTATTTATCAAAGAGATGTATTGGGCGGGACTTAGGCATGAATATTTGAAATTCAAACTAAACCCAAATTATTATTTAAATAATAAAAAATAATTTTTATTTAAATTTAATTATAAATATTAATACAAAAATAATTTTATAATATTATTTTAAAAAACGAAATAAACTTTTGAGCCATTCGAATTTTTTTAAACCATACCTAGCCATGAAGACCTCTAATGTGGGCCATGGATTTTTCAAATGGTAAAATCACTAGATCCTATAGATCTTTTTTCTTTGATGGTAATCAATTTTTACTTGACTCAGTGACAAAAAGTTTAAAGAATCAAGTTGAATAACTGAAAATTTTGGCAAGGAATCAAAGGCTATATTGTTCCACTATGATGAAATAATAGGAACTTAGAGAAGTTATAGTTAGTATCTAGCAAAATTTTAGCTCTTTAACCAAAAACAAATACAGTTATTTTAAAATCGGAACAAACGGGCCAGTTCAATAGGGAGCTAGTTGATTTGGCACTTCAATTATATGTATATAATCGGAAATTAGATCTGATAATTTTAGACACAATACACTTATAATATACTTTAACTGTGTATGAGTCATATATCATATTTCATGTCATAATAGTGTTGACACGTTTATGACACGAAACATGTAAAATACGCATAAAACATGTAAGATATGATTAAAACATGATTAATTTTTCATATTATAAACATGTAAACGTATCGATACATATTTGTTTACATGTTTAAAAAACTATTAAAATTGTGTTTTAATCGTGTAAACATGTCAATACATGTTTGTTAACACGTTTAAAATACATTAATTTAAAGTGTCATAAAAGGATAAACATGTTTATATATAAAACAATTAATTATTAATATAATTATATAAATTTATAAACTATAAACATTATTTTTAAACTTTTAATTAAAAAATTTATTTAATGTATCAAAACTATTTAAAACATTTAATTAATATCCCTTTTACTTTAGTTATTAGTAATAATATAATTGTTAAGATAAAAGATAAGTACAGCAAACTTAATTTCTTCTTATAATTTTCAATATATTATCATTACAAAGAATTACTTAAATATAATATACAATTCCAATATTATATAATAGAAGAGTTAATTTAATAAATAATATATTATCACTTAATAAACTAATTAAGTTGTAATTTAAAAAAATAATTACTTAAAAAAAATTGTAACTTCAACTCTTGAAGTATGAATTAGGAATAAACTAATTAACGTGTGATTCAATCCTATTAATTAATAGCTATATAAGTTTGTAATAGATCAATAACCCATTATTAAAGTATGATTCAATCTTATTAATTAATAGTAATATAATCCGATATTTTAAAATGCGTCAAAAGCCTCAGTCATCGTCTTCCTATCTGATTACATTTCTAGGTTCAACAGGAAAGTAATGGAGGCACTCGTTGACGCTTTAAAAAACCTATGGAAGGAGTGGCAGTTACGAGGACTGGTTCTACTTAGCCTCATGTTTTATACTATACTCATTGTCCTGGGCAATCGAAGAAAGTACAGTAACCAAATTTTAGTCAGATTTGCAGTATGGGTTGCTTACTTAGCTGCTGACACAATGGCAACCATGGCCTTCGGTATCATCTCAAATGACCTTGACGTGCTAGTAACAATTGCAAACTGGATGCCGCCATTGAATTCCATGTATTTTGGACACCATTTCTGTTGTTACATCTGGGCGACGCCGACACCATCACTGCCTACTCGTTAGAAGACAACGAACTGTGTCTGAGGCACCTGCTTGGGCTGGCTCTCCAAAGTGGGGTCGCATTCTACACCTTCGTCATGGCATGGAGAGGCTCCCACCTTTCAATCATGTCGACCTTAATGGTCTTCGTTGGCCTCAGCAACTACGTAGAACGAACCTGGCTGCTCCGTTCAGCAAGCACCAACCAGATCAAAGGTTCAATAGCAGCTCATCAAGAACTTCCAGGCCTCAGCCGTTACCCGAACTTGCTCAAGGAGTACCAGGTCAAGAAAGAAGAAGGATACAATGTGATTCCCAACAGAGTTATCGATGTTCAGCTTCTCATGGCAGCCTTCGAAGCCAACTCCATTTCCGAAACCAATGAATTATTATTACTTAAAGCTCACGGACTACTTCAGATATTCAAGCGGATTTTTGTCAATCTCCTACTTAGCTTCCGGAATCGAGAGAACAGCCTAGCCGTATTTTAGAATCTGAACTACGAAACGCTTTCCAAGTAGTCGAAATGGAGCTTTCATTCGTGTATGATTTGCTTTACAGCAAAACATCGGTGATCTATTCTCGTTGGGGCCTTAGCTTACGTTGCATCAATCTGTCACTGACTTGCATTGTTTTAGCCCTTTTCGTTTTGGCTGATGATGAGCACAAAGTTTAAAATGGCTGACCTTGTCATGACCTTCCTATTGCTGGTTTTAGCCGTTGTGCTTTACTTCGATGCAGCAATGGTGATTCTTTTCTCGGATTGGACCTTTGTCTGGTTGAGCTTGCATAAATAAATTTCAATATTGAAGGCCATAACTTCGATCCGATTATTCAAGAACCCTCGATGGTCGAATTCGATGGCTCATCACGATCTACTAAGATTTGCACTTGAGAAAAACCAAGGATTTATGACCCAATCTTAAGCGAAGTAAAACCCCACGTTTGCCATGGATTTCTGAAACTTTTTTAAGTGCTTTTGCTTCGTGGAAAAGCTGGAAAAAGAGAGAGATGTAACCGAACAGGTGATTTCCAACAGATTAAAGCAAGATTTTCAAGAATCTCAAGCAAAACCTTAAAGCAACAGTTCATCAGGACACCTCAGACATTGGTAGACAAAGATTTGCAGTCGAAATTATGGGCATGGCGAACTCAAATGGAGCTTGGAGTAAGGATTTGATGAAAGGGTGTTGATTTGGCAAATTGCTACAGACATCTGCTACCACTTGGAAGAACGATTAGAGGCCATTCAACCGAAGCCGGAAATGAGCATTCGGATGTCAAGATAAATGCTGCATTTGCTTGTGAATTATCCATCCATGTTACTAACTGGTTTCGGTGATGTTCTGATCGAAGACACATGCGCCGAAATCATTTCTTTTCGCAAGTCACCGAAGACAAGAATTGAAGTACACCATGAATTTATTAAAGCTGCTAGGGGCCCTGACATGCTTGTACGGAGGTATATAGCGAGGAAATCTATCTTATCTAATGGATGGGGCCTTGCAAGAAGTTTGCATGATATCAAGCAAGGAAAAGGTAAAAAAACAAAATTAGTACCTTCTTATTCACAACGTTGCTTTGTTCTTACTCTATTTCTTGTAAAGTATTCATGATTCATATTCGAGCATAGGTACGTAGAAGTAATTTTTTAAAAATTTTTTGAATAAATTAAAAAAATCATTTGAATTGATTTAACTGATCGATCGATTAAATTTGATTAATTTAGTTCAATTAGTTCGATTGGTTATCAGTTTTTAAAATTGATAACCGAATAGATAAAACTAATTGATCCTTTTAATTTATATTTTTAGTATAAAATATATTAATATAATATATCATTTATATTATATATATAATATACAATTATTTTTATATAATAATATAAATAATTTATTTTTTAAACCTTAAAATCGATTTAACCAACTGAGCTAACCAATTTATTTTTTTGATTATTTCAGTTTTAAGATTTTTTGAGTTCGTTTTATAAGTTTATTCGGTTTAATTGATTTTAAAAATTTGAAACCAAGCCAACCAAATGCTTATCTTTAATAAAAATTCAGAAAAAAAAAGTTAAAAATATCCATTCTAGATATATATTAGTATCCGATATTAACACCCAAATTCGAGTAACATTAGCTTATTCACTCCCCCACTTTCCCCACAATCTTGGAGCTTTTGATTTCATCAATGAATTTAAGTCACTACTACTATTTTTGCATACGGCAGAAATGGAGCTTAAGTGCTGATACCTGGGTGGAAATGCTGGCTCATGCTGCGACACATTGCGAAGGAAGTCAGATCGGCAACAACTGAGGCGAGGAAGGCAACTGAGGCGAGGAGGGCAGCTTTTAACCCACGTCTGGCTTCTCACGGCAAACTTGGCCTTAACTGATCACTTCCAGATACCACAGCCTGGTGACATAGTCAGGCTCAAAGCCAAATAAATAGCCTATTAGGTGACTTCACTAGCAGTATATAACATGTATGCACTTATATATAAAGATGTTTACTCGAACCTAAGATGAATATCGGATATGAGTATGCGTCTGATATAAATATATTCAATTTTTTTAAAAGTTCTTAATATATTTAGTAGATTATACTACTAGTCTAGCTCCATTCGAATTGAGTCGAATTTAAGTATAAGTATTCTTAAATTGGGTTGACCGATCTGAATTACTATTTAAATAATAAAAATTTATTTTTATTTAAATTTAATTATAAATATTAATATTCAAATAAATTTTTAATTTTTAACATTATTTTGAATATCAGGATTTTGTTTGCGAGCAAATCTTTTGAGTGTGTCGGAACGGACACTGACGACGCTTGTTTCATGGAAACAGTTAAAGGCCCTGCAATTCAGCTATTTAACTTCGCGGAAGCCATTAGTATAAGCAGGAGATCTCCTGAAAAGCTTTTCAAGATACTTGATTTACATGATGCTTTGGTGGATTTAATGCCTGATATTGAGGCAGTTTTCGATTCAAAATCATGCGATTCAATTCGAGTTCAGGCTGCCGAGATTTTATCCAGGTTAGCCAAGGCTGCTCGAGGGATTTTATCCGAATTCGAAAACGCAGTTCTAAGAGAGCCCTCTAGTGTCCCTGTCCCTGGTGGGACGATCCATCCATTGACAAGGTATGTCATGAATTATACCAGCTTGATATCTGATTATAAACAGACTTTGATTGAGCTTATAATGTCGAAACCATCGATGGGTTCAAGGTAATCAGGCGATCCATCGACCCCAGACATGGAGTTTGCAGAGTTAGAAGGAAAAACCCCTTTAGCTTTACATTTGATTTGGATCATTGTAAATTTGAAATTCAATTTAGATGGGAAGTCTAAGCATTACAGGGATTCATCTTTGGCACATTTGTTTATCATGAATAACGTCCATTACATTGCTCAGAAGGTTAAAGGGTGGAAATGATCGGGGACGATTACTTGAGGAAGCTAACCGGGAAGTTCAGGCAGGCGGCGACGAATTACGAAAGAACTTCTTTCGTGAGTGTTTTATATTGTTTGAGAGCTGAAGGATTGAATTTGAGTGGTGGTTTTTCTTCAGGGGTGTCGAAGAGTGCATGGAGGGAAAGGTTTAAGGCTTTCAATGCCATGTTCGAGGAAGTTCAAAGGGCTCAATCGACATGGTTGATGCCTTATGCTCAGCTTGGGGAGGAACTAAGGATTTCTATATCGGAAAAGTTGATTCCGGTTTATCGGTCGTTTGTTGGGTGGGAGCCATATAGAGAGTGGAAAGCACCCAGAGAATTACATCAAATATTCAGTTGGAGACTTGGAAGCTGCTGTGTTGGATTTCTTTGAGGGACTCACCGTGTCCCAGCATTTGAGGAGGAGATCTCAGTGAAGCAGTGATGCAAAGGCTTCTTACCTGAACTCTTCATTTTTACTAAAGCACCGTATCTGTCAAATCTTCTAAGATTTCCAGAAAGTTCTTTGATTTCTTCCGGAAATAGATGCTTATTCATCTTCACTTCACATCCTGTGAATAGTTGGGACATTTAGGAATATAAAAAATAGAATTTAGAGAATCAATCTAATTGTACCTTCGTTCGTTCTATTTGAAGAAAGGAAGGATCCCAAAGAATTGATTTTTTTTTTTAGTTCTTGAATCTCTCCTTAACTGATCAATGTATGATATTTTGAACCCTCGTTACAAATAGAATCATGACAATCTCTTTGGAAACGGGCTTAGATATGATCTTCCAAATTTTAAAAAAAAAAAATTCAACATATATATGTTTGATGAATACTCGTATCGGACCCTCAATCTCGAGTCCAAATAATATAGATGTTTGCCATAGTAGAAACTAGGAGAAGTTCTTCCAATTTTTTGGTGAGGTATTTAGGCAAATATGGTGCTGGTGAATCTGGGGTTGCCCTGAGCTCATCAATTTGTTCAACGATGGCTGATTTTGAATTATTACCATGGTTGAAGAAGCAACAAGACCAGGGCATTAGCTTTTCAGAATAGCCCGAGCGCCCCCCCCCCCCGGGGCCCGGGTGG
>JAQSVH010000002.1:12549759-12565698 GCA_029448705.1 Adansonia digitata
TTGATGCTTGTTTCTTTGTTAATAAATAACGAAAAAGAAAAACTAATGAAATAGAAAAATAGGAAACAAATAAAAAAAAATTCACCGAGCAAACTAAACCTCAATAATTCAAGGAAGAAACCTAAGCTTATTTTAGTCAGATCAATTATCTACCCGACAAGCAACTACTGATTAATTAATGAGGGTAATATTGATTAAACCTTGATTTGTCTCTTATTACCAAATTGGATAAAAATTTAGAAATTCCTGTGTTGTTACCTACTTTCTTTTCCGTCAGTTCTGTCTATTGATAATATCATCTGTATTTCTATCCACATTGGTTATTACGACCTTAATCATATAACTATAAGGTAGATAATTGCTTTTTTTTCATTTTTTAATTTGTGTATGTGTGTGTGTGTTTGTTTTTCTAGTCTTAGTGTGAAAATAACCTAATAATCTTGTAATAAGACCTGTTCAAGAGTGCAATATCCATCCAACCTTATAACTCAATTTAATTCTAGTTAAGCTTCGAATAAAGTCTTGTAAGCTTTAAAAGACCCATTAGACCAAATTGAACTGTCTTAGGCCAGTAACAGTGTGTTTAATTTACTATTATAGGAATTTTATTATTTTCATATTTTAATATATCATATTAATAACTATTCTTTGAAATAGTCTATTATGATCTTATTTCAAAAAATCGGTAAATATCTATTTTGAACCCTCCTACTAAATAGCTATTTTAATCTTAGGCGGAATAATAAATTGCTCTAAGGGATTCAAATCTCATACTTTTCTATTCTATTGAATTAAACAACTCCATACGGCTATTTCATTTTATTCTTACTTAATAGTTATTTTATTCTGGTAAACCAAAACGTAAGGTAATTTTTTTTTATGTGGGCCTAAAGCAACTCTGGATAGCTCTACTTTATGGCATAAGGAAGCCTATTTTCTGATGAAGTTAGGTCTTCAATCGGTAATCCTAGTTTCAGGTTTAATTTAGATTGAAGTTGACATGCAATCTCTTATTTTGAACGAAAATAATTTCATCAGAGAATGGTAAAAGTTTTCAGCAATGCGAATGCATAAAGAATACAGAATTGTTGGTAAAACACAAGACCAAAATTTGCAATATGAAGCGAAGTAAAACCAATGCAAATTCAAAACTTTACTTTTGACAATAAGAATTATTACAGCATATACACTAGACCTGTAGATTTCAATAATAAATTTGTTTCTTAAACCTTCATTGCAAGGCATAGTAACATTATGCCCTTTTTTTTTTTCCTTTTGTTCTTATATGTTACTATCCATGGTTTTAGGCCACAATTATGTGAACCTAAGCACCGGTGCAGAGCACAAAAGATCTCCAGCCAATCAACGATTCAAACCAACAAGGCCCGGCGGTGTTGATTTTGCGGCGAATGCGAAACTGCCGCCGTTGGTCTGACCCTGCGTGTGATGAAAATGAAACATAAGAAAAGTAAAAAGAAGAAAAGAAGTTAATAATGCTCTGTGAAAATGGTTAATATATGCTTAATCTAGACGTAATTGATTCCTTGTGCCAGAGGTAACTCGTTCCCGTAATTTATTGTGCTGCTAAAGACATCAACAGAATAGATCACTGAGAATCTTAATTAATGGAAGAAAATATCAGCTATTGAACCCACTTTTATAGATAAGCAAAACGCTAAACTCATCTTTTTCTATGGCAACTATTCAATATAAGCATTTAAGAGGATATATATATATATATAGATAAAAGAGGTATTGGAGTTCATAATCAAGTTTACCAGGTTGAGCGTCGCATATATATACTGTTTCCAAGAGTCACTTCCAGCTTCACGGCCTCCAACTGTAGCCTTTTCGCCTCCAAAAGCACCACCTATTTTAGCCCCACTGGTTGGTAAACGTTCACAATTTCACATTAACAATACCCTCAGTCACTTCCTCGAGGCCTGCACATATAACTAGGAAAGAAGAACGATTTATAATGCCCGAGAAAAATCTATGATCTAAAGTTTTAGTGCAGGTGAGTCACATATTTTGATTATTGTAATTGGATGTCAATGAACAACCAAAAAGAAGGCTTTTCCAATATAAGAAGGAACTGAATAATTTATTAATTAACCAGACACCCAGTAGAAAGACCTCCCCCAATCCATTTGAAAATGAGTCAGGTTTATTTTCAATTGCTTCTTTCAAAGCCTGCACGATTGATTAAGTTTTTCAGAGAGCAGCTCCTTGCATTTGCATGATATTAAAATATAACAGTATTTGCATGTGGTTTCTCCTACGAACTGGAGGCTGCCTTGAATTCCATGATCATAAAGAACAGGAGCAGACAAACTCTTCTTTTAACAACGTCGGCATTCCGGAGAAATCTCAACAATTGTAGGCTCTTGGCTGGACAAAGCTGCCCTCAGATTCTACGAGACCAGCACCAGTAAAGAATCTTCCCTCACTTTCGAACACTACAAGATAGAATATGGTCAGGAACCACGGCCAGAAAATATGAAGCAATTGAAGTTATTATCAAACCAGCTTCCAGGAAAGAAAAAACATACATAAAGTCAACACATAAAGCCTCACACCGCAAAACAATGTTGAAAGTCAATAATTTATGAGATCTTGTTAGGAGCAATTGAAATCTATAAAGGTATTCACCCATGCAAAAAGTAAGATATTAAGCATATAAGCCTAGGTTCTCATCTTTTAACTATATGACCTATGCCTTTCTGAACATTTCATGCAATTCCATGACATTCAATAAAGGATGTCGTGCAAGATTTTGCCAATGAACTAACACCCAAATTTTCTTTCGTAGAAGATTAGAGAAAGCTTAGGCATGGGTTGAAGTTGAACAATGGTGCCAGAGTGAAAATAAATAAATAACACACCTGTGACTTGATAATCTCTATTTCTTAAAGTTCTTTGAAGAGGTATACAATGGCCCAAGCGAGGTACCTTTTTGAAATGGATCCCCTATTTTAACTTGTTTGCACACATCAAGTAGCATCTGATATATACTTTCATGAAGAAGCTTCGGCACAAGCAAACAAAAAACTCAGCGAAAAAGCATTGGCACCTGTCCATGTGTTACTTGTATTTGGATAATAATAATAGATATTAATATATTCATTTTAAAAAATAATTTTTAAAAATCATATCTTTATATTTATATCCAAAAATATATTAACTATAAGTATTAAACATAAATATTTTAAAAAAATAAAAAATAAAAACCATATAATCCGTTAAAACTCAAAATTCAGAAGAAGATTCACGCTATTAGCCAAAGGCCAACTTTATGTCGGCATAATCCGCGAAAATTATTGCATTGTTTCCACTTAGTCCAAGCAAGCATTTACCAAATCTCTACCTGCAGTTAATTAGAATGGTGAACTAAAAGTATTGATGTCATGTATCTAACAGAAATGGAGAAAAAAAAAATTGGATTAATGAATATGCAAAAATATAAGATTTGAAATATATTTCAACAATGAGTAAGTTGGTTTTTTCTTTTCTACAACATAAAAAAGTCTATCTTGCCATTCAAATACAATAAGCGATAAACATAAATTCATCAAATAGGCACAAGACAGCAGCACATTTATCAATCGTTCTTCCATTGTCGTTTTGTCAATAAAAAATATTATCAATTAGACTTTATCTAAATTAGTCGGACGTACCTAAACATCAGCCGAGGCCGCCACGAACCTTCCTTCATCAATAATTGGTATCCCTCATAATATATATCTCAACCCACCAGAAAATGAGAGCCCATCATTCATTGGCCCTAATAATCAATATCTGACAAGAAACATCGGCAATCCAAAAAATAATCTTAAACTCAATTGCTGATTTGCATTAACCTCTGGTAACATTTACCCATGCTAAGGTGGTAAAAAATTTTGGAAGTTTGGAATTAAATTAAATTTATGAATTAATTTAATATTTATTTTTTTGATTCTGTTAGATTTTTATTAGAAAAACGAACTAATTTTATTTAATGAAAAGATTAGACAAAAAACCTAAATCTCGAATCGCGTTTAAGAAAGGCTCTCTCAAAGTAATGGCTCTAGCAGCCGCTAACCACCTTGGCCCAAAGGTAATGAGGGTACCTAGACGTCTTTTCGGGTTTTCTGCCTAGATTCTATTTTCTGATGCTTGACTTATTCAGACATAAAAGAGGGTAATTCCCAAACCATTGTCTCCCCTATTTACCTGGAAAAGAAAAACAGAAAACCAGACGGATCCTCATGGCCATTTCCTTCTTCTTCTTTCTCTCTCTCCTTTTCATCCCTTTTTCCTCCTCCTCATCATCGGACGGTCCACAAAACTTCATCATCCACGTATCCAAATCACACAAGCCATCTCTTTTCTCCTCTCACCGTCACTGGTATTCCTCCATCCTCCATTCCCTCCCTCCTTCCCCTCACCCCACCAAGCTCCTCTACGCCTATGAACTTGCCATCAATGGCTTCTCCGCTCGCCTCACTGCTGCTCAGGCAAAGAAGCTCAAGGAAATTCCTGGAATCCTTTCCGTCATTCCTGACCAAGTTCGTCAGATCCACACTACTCGGACACCTCATTTTTTAGGCCTTTCGGATGGTGTGGGTCTTTGGCAGAACTCCTACTATGGCGATGGTATTATAATCGGAGTTTTGGATACCGGAATATGGCCGGAGCGCCCCAGTTTTAAAGACTCCGGGCTGTCCCCTGTTCCGGATAGCTGGAAAGGTATCTGTGAAACTGGACCGGACTTTCCTGCTTCAGCTTGCAACCGAAAACTAATCGGTGCAAGAGCCTTTTACAAAGGCTATGAGTCTTATCTTGAAAGACCAATTGATGAAACAAAAGAATCCAAATCTCCGCGGGATACTGAAGGTCATGGCACGCATACTGCTTCAACTGCTGCTGGATCTGTGGTTTCTAATGCCAGCCTTTTCGAATTTGCTTATGGGGAGGCTCGTGGTATGGCTAAAAACGCAAGGATTGCTGCTTACAAGATTTGTTGGAGTTTGGGTTGTTTTGATTCTGATATACTAGCAGCTATGGACCAAGCAATTGCGGATGGAGTCCATGTGATATCTTTATCTGTGGGAGCCACTGGATATGCTCCTCATTACGATCATGATTCCATAGCAATTGGGGCATTCGCTGCTGCTAATCATGGTATCGTTGTGTCATGTTCAGCTGGGAATTCTGGCCCTGGTCCTTATACTGCTGTTAACATTGCGCCTTGGATTTTAACGGTTGGGGCTTCAACAATTGACAGGGAGTTTCCAGCTGATGTGGTTCTTGGTGATGGCAGGATTTTTGGTGGTGTTTCATTGTACTCTGGTGACCTCTTCGTTGATTTCAAGCTTCCTTT
The DNA here is from genome assembly GCA_029448705.1 of Adansonia digitata. Lineage (NCBI taxonomy): Eukaryota > Viridiplantae > Streptophyta > Magnoliopsida > Malvales > Malvaceae > Adansonia > Adansonia digitata. The sequence goes on from JAQSVH010000002.1 coordinate 12,555,122, forward strand.
GGTTTATGCTGGTGATTGTGGAAACAAGTATTGCTATATGGGTAGTCTAAGTCCATCAAAGGTTCAAGGAAAAATCGTTGTTTGTGATAGGGGAGGGAATGCTAGAGTTGAAAAAGGAAGTGCCGTCAAGCTTGCCGGTGGGTTGGGAATGATACTGGCGAACACTGCCGACAGTGGTGAAGAACTCATTGCTGATGCTCATCTTATTCCGGCTACCATGGTGGGTGAGGTAGCAGGTAATAAGATCCGGGAGTACATTAAAATAAGTCAGTTTCCTACCGCTACAATTTTGTTCCGCGGAACAGTGATCGGCCCTTCTCCGCCAGCTCCAAAGGTTGCTGCGTTTTCGAGCCGCGGTCCTAACCATTTGGCCCCAGAAATTCTCAAACCTGATGTCATTGCTCCTGGTGTTAATATCTTGGCTGGATGGACTGGTGCCGCTGCACCAACTGATTTGGACATTGATCCTAGACGAGTTGATTTCAACATAATTTCAGGTACTTCAATGTCCTGTCCTCATGTTAGTGGATTGGCTGCTCTGCTTAAAAAGGCATACCCCAATTGGTCACCTGCTGCCATAAAATCTGCCTTGATGACAACGGCTTACAGTTTAGATAACTCGGGAAATACCATTAACGATCTTGCTACCGGGGAAGAATCATCACCATTTGTTCATGGAGCTGGTCATGTGGACCCCAACAGAGCTCTTAATCCTGGATTGGTATATGATATCGATACTAGTGATTATGTTGCATTCCTTTGCTCAATTGGCTATGACTCAAAGAGGATCGCAGTGTTTGTCAGGGAGCCTACTAGCTCAGATGTATGTGAAGGGAAATTGGCTACACCAGGCAGTCTTAATTATCCATCATTCTCCGTTGTTTTCTATTCCAACAATGATCATGTAGTTAAGTATAAGAGGACGGTAAAGAATGTTGGGACTTCATCTGCTGCAGTTTATGAAGCTAAAGTGAATGCTCCGCCCGGTGTTGAAATCAGTGTTTCGCCAAGTAAGCTCCAATTCAGTCCAGAAAACCGAACGCTGAGCTATGAGACTACATTTGCAAGCAATAGTTTGGCCTTGTCTGCTGTTGCATCGCAAGCATTTGGGTCGATCGAGTGGAGTGATGGAGTTCATCTGGTGAGGAGTCCAATTGCTGTCAGGTGGCTTCAGGGACTCAAGGATTCCTTTTGATTTGCGGATTGAAGTGCTGTAAATAATATGGGGAGGAACCCTCGTCTAGCCAATGGCTAAACCTTGGAGGCTGTATTTTTATCAATGCAGTTTTATCATCTTAGAGCATCTTTTATCATAACTTTTCATTGTACTTGATTTTCCTTAGCATCAATGAAGAATCCAAGATATTAATGAATGGTAATATTAATAGTCAGCGTTCCTCCGTTAGTGTGACAATTGTTGAAGAACTGGAATACTTGGTCAACAGCAGTGAATCTAAATGGAGTCGATTATGAAGGATTTTTTTATTTTTTTTGCATAATGTCATTGCTCTTATTTACTGTAAGTCTGTAACTTAATAGAAGTGAAAGCCCTTATATGAAGGGAAACGGATGAGCCTAGAAAATTATAATACTTTAGGACCGTTTTCTGTTTACATGGTACAGTTTCATAGCTGAGCGGAAAGATGCTAGAATTTCGCACCGCATTCCACCTATGGGTCTTTTTTTAATAAAAGATATCCAAGGATCAATCTGAAATGAAACCAGGAAACAAAGTAAATTTTTTTGGCAAAAGGAAGGCTTACTCTTTTTTCTTCTCCTTTTAGATGTGCAAACCACAAAACTCTTTGCTAATTGTCGACGATTAAAATTGGACAGACGGAGAGGTCCATGTCTTTTAGGATGCTTGATGTCGTGTGTTACCGAAAACTTCCTTTTACACTAAATTGGTTGAAATGCTCTGACATATAAAACGACGCTTTGGCCGAGTGGTTAAGGCGTGTGCCTGCTAAGTACATGGGGTTTCCCCGCGAGAGTTCGAATCTCTCAGGCGTCGTTTCCTTTTCCTTTTCCTGGTTTTTTAGTTTTCGGAAAGTAGAAATGGAGTCCTCTTTAAATTATTAAAGGCCTCGAGTGCGTTACAACTTCTAACAATGTGGATTCAAAAGCAAAAGCAAACGAAAGTAATGGTTTAGGCAACCTTTGAAACCTGAAACATATACACATGAAAACCCCACAGAAGAATGAAGGCTAAGAATTCTCGCTCAATTTCAACCAAAAAAAAATGCGGGGAACTGCACATTTGACTTCAAGTCTTCAACACGATCATTTTATTTAGAAAATTCCGATAGAATTAACGGTAACATACAGACCTGTCAGGTCATGTGCTCTTTTGAGGCACCCAAAAAAAAAAAAAAAAAAGCTCCGGCACTTGTAACTCGATGGCAATGGATTATCGATGCCATGGATTCTAATAACCATACTTCTCGAATTCCCCACTCGCTGGTTATCTGTGTGACGAGGTGGGAAAAACCGAAAAACAGTGACAAATCTTCAATAAGAGAACAAATAAACTTTTAAGAGAACTATGCATATACATATGATAAAAGCTGACGATGTCAACATCAGAAGAACAATATTGTGGTAGCTGCAGATCAAGTACATATAAAACGAGAAAAAGACAGTAACTCCATTTGATGAACAAATCTGAAAAGGAGGAAGCTCCGAATGATACAAGTATTTATGATCGAAGCAGAGCAAAAATGTGGACCATATATTTGGCAATTTATATTGATATGAAAATGAACATTAAAGAAGTTTTCTTACTCTTTGTTGTTATTAGGATGCCAATGAGTAAGCTTAAAGAAGAGAATTTAAAATTTAATTCAATTAATTCAAATAATTATTTATAAAAAGTAAATATAAAGTAAATTTACAATCTAAATTCTATCATTTACAGTATTTTTTTTCCCTATTTTAGGCCAGAAGGACTATGTGTGCACAAGGATTATGTGCTATGAATATGATCCATACAATACCTAAAATTTATAGAAGTTTATATTTAATAAATTATCATTTTATCTATATATAATTAATGAATTATGATAATATCTCATTAATAAATAAACATATAATTTTAAAAAATATTTTAAAATAAATATAAATACATTACTTTTATTAATAATAATATTAAATAATTTACTAATAATATATCAATTTATATATCCATCATGCATCACAGATAAATTTGTTTTATATACGAACATAATTATCGATGAGATGCCATGCTTCAGCTTCATCATCATCGATATGCATTTTTGTGGTCAAGGGCCAATGCGATTTACAAGATAAAAGGCAAGCCAGCCGGTCAAAAACTCAGTAATCTACATTTACAATTACTAGCATAAATTGGAATTTATATATTTTATAACTTAAATAATTATAAACATAAATAATATAATACTGCCAATTTTTTTATTTTATTTTGGTCTGCGTAATTCATGACGTAATGTAAGTAGAAAAATTCCATACGATCTTTTATTTTATTGCTATGCATTCCTAGACAGTCAGATTTGTTGGCATTAGGTGTAAACAATCAAGTTATTCCTGAATATTAAAATTTGACTGATTTATTATTAAATTTAAATTCAAATTATTTGTGTAATTTGTTAATGGAAAAGGTTTTTTTAATTATGCTCGATTTGAGAATGTTGTGAGTCTAATCAAATTATTATTTTTTATAATTTTAATATATCTAAGGATTTTATTTGATATATTAATGGTAAAATTTTTTAATACTAAAAATAAAATTAAAAAATCGTCATATACCTTTAGTATAAATTTAAATAAATAAATAAACAAAACTTGTAACAGTTTTTAACTTAGTTGATGAATTTAAAAACTCCGATACTAATAGACCTACTCATAATTTTCTATTAGATATATATTTATATATAAAAAATTAATATAAATATAATATTTAATATCGGACTTAATCGAGTCAAGTCTACGTAGATTACAAATCAAGCCCGAATTAACACAAAAAAGAAAATTCAAGATCAAATTTTGAACTTCAAAATTTTGAATTAAACAAAGACCGAACCTAATGCGAGATCCACTCGACTGTACTCATCTTGGCTAAGTTACAATCGATTGGCATATTAGATATTGATTTTTACTACCTCCATCTCAAGGGAAGCAGTCCAAAAGAAAAGTTATAAGAATTTGATGAAAAATGTACAAATTTCAACACTGAGCAAGTGAAAAAAAAAAAAAAAGGAAATCAAAGAATATTGAATTTATTATGAAAATTAAATAAAAGAATATTACCTTATAAACCTCTTTTTAGATTCGACAAATGTATTAATATATAATATTATGAGTTAATTTTATTTGTTATTTCATTGTTTGCCTCAATTCTTATATAAACTCTTATCAATTCTCTCTTTAATCTCTTTCTAACGCCCCCACACCAGCATGGCTGTTGATGAGCAAACCACCCCCAAACCTCCCATTCGGACTCATTTAGCCAATGCATTCCAGTACCAGCAGGCACGGCCGAGAATCTTCTTCCTTCGCAGGCCTAATAATAAGTTACCCACGGTTCGACTTGGTGGGAAGCAGAAACCACGGCGAGGGCTTTTCGTAGTGAGGGTTTTGAACAAGATGAGACGTCTAAAGTGGGTGAAGTTGCGATATATGTGCATGTTGAGGAAGCTTAGGAAATATTATAGGAATTTGATTAAGGATATCGTTGAAGCTGGTGCAACTGTGGAGGCTTTGCAGCAAAGAATGTTCATGGAGTCAACTTTCGCCGTCCCGGTTATGGGTATCTCCTTCTCTAGCTTCCCTTCAGCGACTGGATCAGATCGTCCTCGAACCTTGTCGGTTTGAAATATTTTAGTTGTATTGAAGTCCTCAAACTTGCCTCCTTTTGTAGTGTTTTTTCTTCTTTTCTCTTGATCTATATAATGAAATGAGTATGTACAAATGTTTTCTGCTGATACGATTATTTTCCTTCTCCCTACTTTTTTTTTTATTTTTAATTTCTGGCATTTTCTGAGTAAGCAAACATAGGTAAGAGAATGGTATAAAGTTACGAGACCTGCCTAACATGGGAAGGATTCGAAATTTGGGTGCAACCTAAGTTATAGCAGCTTATTTTGATGATTAATATTCCCACTTTTCCAGTGATCGATTTGTCAAGGAAGCCCAAACCAGAGCTGATTTTCCCGGGGAGGGGGGAGGGGAGCCGACGAATTCAATGTGTTCGATGCGTAAAATAAATAGATCCTAGGATCCTTTTGCATGTGACTTTGACAACTGCTTCTGCCTTCTAACATAACTAAAATTACATGGCAATTGACAACATGTTCAAAACGAAATTACTTCTTTTTCGTCATTTTAAATTTGAAAAATTATTATAAAAGAATTCAATATTGGATCAAAATTAACAAGTAAACTGATATATAGTTTTAGAAAGCTTGAAGAAAAGAAGGTTCATGCGACAGCATCAATGTCATTAGCTGTGAGTCCAGGAGCTACGACCTGATGAAAACATCCCTTTTCAAGTCAATATTAGAGTTTAAATAATCCTTGAGAAAAACGGGTTAAAGGTGACTCCTAAATATGTTGATCAAATGAGTAGGAAAATTCAGGTAAATATTGATTCTGGGTTCAACTTGATGTTATCCTTTTAAAAAAATGGATTATAAATTGAAGCAGAAGAATTTGAATACATCATGAACTATAGCAAAATTGCTCAAAAATTCCAAAATTTTCATCTTGCATATTTGTCTGATAAACTTATAATAATCTAATGTTATTTGACAACATGATTATATATACCATCTCAAGAAGATAATCTTAAATAATAAAGAAACTTAAAGTTGTAAGAAGAAAATTTTCCATTTGATTTGGAAAGGGAAAGATTCTAACTCTTTTATTTAAGCAGATCATACATTAATTAATTGAACCAAATGCTTGAAAATCTGATCTAAGAAAAATTGGGCGGCAAGAAAAACTGATCCTTATGTCATGTGATGTTTGAAATAGCTCAGCACCCATGACCCTCATGGCAGATAGGTCCAATTCTAAATGGCATCAGAGGTGCAAAAAAATCCACATGTTTTACAGATGGGAAATTTGGAAGATTTTGGAAATACAGCTCCCTTTGAATTCAAAACAGCTGCATGATCGATATATTCCTTGATTCCATCTCTAGAAAGCACCAAATCTATACCATGTGCTGATAGCTATAAAAATCATTTTAATATACAAAACTAAACTTAATTATTAAATAATTGATATTCTGAATCACATGGACAGGCCAGTTGATAGTGTGGCGACCACGTTGATGATTTTCTCAGAGGGGAAAACAAAAACGTTGCCCTTATCCTTGATTAGAGATCCCAGTGAAGACTGCTTAATGAATCCGATCTCAATAATCTCTCATGTTTGATCAAAATAGTTGACTTTTTGTATCAATATTTGACTTTAAATTCATTAATTTTTTATTTTATATTTAATTAATAATATTTAATTCGAGATGTTAAATTCAATCAAGTATTTTATTATTAGCACAAATTGTTTTTAGTAATGATAAGAATACTAATACTTGTTATTGAAAGTTCTTTATTTTGCTTCTCATTCAGTCATTTTTTTTTCCTTCAATTTCATTTGTTCTTTGGTTAATTGTAAGTCTCAAATAAATCTTGTTGTGATTGGTAGGAGACGTTGGAGGAAACTAACCTGCGGGAAAATCTATTCGGAGGGGAAAGCAGGTTGTGTGTTATGGGCCTAATTTATCCCAAAAGAAATCCGGCAGCGCTAGAATGGTGGACCTAATTCAAACATCGAACGGCCATGGATTCAAATGAAGGCCTGACCTTTTTATGTGGCCCCCGTGCACAGCTCAATACTTAGGGACACTGCCAAACTAATCAACGGTGATTCAAATTAGGCCATCTTCGATTACAAGCTCCACTGCTTTTCGGATTTTTGAGAATGAGGTAAAAAGTGATTAAAAAAAGGTTTTTTATTTTTAAATGCAGTTTTTAATTATGAAAATGATCTGTAAATATTTATCTTAAATTTTTTAAAAAATGACTATTAAAAATAATTTTTACTTTCTTAAAATTTTTAATTTTTAATTTTTAAATATAATTATCGATGATAGTCCATTTTGTTAAATTTTGCCTTGTCATTCTCACCACAATGGCGTCCGGGTTAATCAGAGCACGCCATTGCATCCATTTTGTACCCAAAGCATTGGACGCAGTGGTTTAAAGCCAGTTAAGGGTTGATTTGGATGGTTGGTCCAATGGCAAATGAAATGATGGTACCGTCTGAGTCAAGTATCGGTACAGTATTTTAGACCGTGAATTTCTTCCACTATCTATTTCAAATGAAGCTAAGGACTAAAGTGACTTTTAATAAGCAAAAAAACTTACGAAGTGATCATTTATATCACGTTAAAGTAATATTATCACAGATTTATTATTATTATTATTTTTTGTTTTAAATCAAGCTGGCTTTATAATATGTTGTCAATTGATTTTGAGGTGAAAGATTAATGTGATATCAAAAGCTCTCAAACTTTTGATGTGTTTTTTTGCCTTATACCCACAGGTTCATCACATCGCAATACTAAACCTGTTTACGTTCTGGTTTGATATGTTTTACGCCTTATCATTCCTATTAAAATAATATTTAACATAGTGTTAGAGGTTAAATTTTATTACGTTATTTTATCTTATATCTCCGTTTGAAATTATCATATGATAGTTTCGTTTATACTTGATATGATATGTTACACTGATGTTGTCCCACATCTATTCAGTTTTTTTTTTCCTTAATCTTATACTCAAATTGACTCATGACCTATCGTCAATTGATTTTAAAATGAAAGCTTAACATGACATCAAAACTCAAAATTTGTTCTATTCGTCCTACCTTATAACTTTATCGAGTTTATCACGTTACTTTGACTACATGTGATTCACACAACAATTTGTCTAAACATAATAGAAACTATTAAAGAGACATCATTTCACATGTGTTAAATCTTAGATTTTCTATAATTTCATATTAAAATTTGAACACTCCATTTAATATTAATTAATTTTAAATTAAATGCTTAACAAAAATAATGCATTTTCCCCAAATTTCGAAGTACCCTTTTTATTAGCAGGAACCGGGAAATATTAATAACTTCAGCCTAAGGTTTACATGACAATTGTTTTGTAACCTAATTAGCCCATAAAGAAAATCAAAAGAAAAGAGAAGCCACCCGCTACTTCCGCCACCCATTTGAAATTTTTAATGGTTATATTAAAAGCTAGAGTTTCAATGATTAAGAAAGTTTTACTTTAAGATTTCTACTACCACCCTAAATACGAAAATAGATTTTTTTTTTTTTTTAAGTCAAGAAGTTAGAAGTTGTTGCCTTTGCCTTAGACACTGTGTTAATCTTACTCCAATTAGAATTTGTTTAATGGGAGTTTCTTTCCTAGAATTTAGGATATTAATCCCCAAACTTTTAGAGATTGAATTCTAATTATTGTCTGCTAATGATTGCTTAATGAAATTAAAAGTCCTAAAAAATTAAGATCAAGAACTTTAGTTTGACTAGTTAATTGTTATCTAAGAGCATTAAAATTCTTAAGAGTTAGGATAGGATTCAAACTCTTTTAAGTTTTGTTCAAGACGAAAGTTTCTATGTATTAAAAGTTTAAATTAGAATCTCGATTATGATCTAAGAAAAGAATCAGTGGTTAAAAAAGAAGAAGGAAAAACAAAGAGAAAGTGAACTTTTTAATTGTGTTCTAAGGATCTACCTGTTAGCATTGATGAATTCTTTTACATTTACGTAAAGATCTATCATGCATATCATCTTTAAAGGGGGATACGCATATCTTCTTGTGATCTTGCAGGAATCTCAAGGTGACCATACTATTGCATGTCCTCTCAAACAATATATATAAAGTTCTTATATACCATTTTTTTGCTAAGAATATTTAATTTAAAGTTGTAATAAGGATCACAACTGATTATTGAATTCAATGATTGATTTATATATTTTTTTTCAAAAAACATTACTCGAATTTCTTTTTTAATTAAAAAAAAAGAAAAAAAAAACTGTCATGAGTGCCTTGTACATCTAAACATTTAGAATTTGGGAGCATAAAGTTCACATATTATGTCAAGACAAGGCATGCCGTATTGAATTCCAGAAAATTTTCGATGCTGGAAGAGAAATGGTAATGATTGAAGTCACTTTATCTGTATGAGATATAAGAATTCTATTAAAAGAGATATTTAATTTGAAATAAGAGAAATACATTTTTTGTGACAAAATTTTGTCAAATTTATGTTTTAAAAAAATAACATTTTTTATTAAAGTGTGCATAGAAATGATATCTAAATTTTAATACGTAAAATAATAAAATAAAAATATTTTAAAATTTGATAATCGTGCATGTTTACATATATAAATATATATGTATAATCATATATATATATATTATACAAATCGTCTAATCAACTAAATTATGAGAGCAATTGTCAAAAGAAAAAAAAAGAAAAGATCGATTTGAGGATTTGCTTATAGGCTATAAAACCTAGCTAGAGAAAATTTTCGTCATTTGAATATACTGTTGTGGCGTACAGTTTATATTGACAAACAATCGAAAGAAAACAACCAAAAAATTTTCAATATACGCAAGTTTTGCGTGACTGTGAATATAAAAAATATGAAATATCATGACCATGTTCATAGAGTCTAGTTGCCAATTAATGATTCCCTGAAGTTGAGGTATAAGTTGATTGACAACTATTTTTTCTGTTGTTATTATTTTGATTTCTTTTTGTCACAACTTAGGTAGGCGTGTGATCCTCATCCATTGATTCATGTCAAAGTTGCAGTAAAGATGTGTACTATGTTTAGCCAACATGTCGCTTAATCATAGTTAGCATTTTGCACCGGCAGCAAGCAGGTTGTACACGACACGACTCTCACTGCAAAATAATAAATTATTAAAGATGAAATAAAAAAATTATCTTAAAATAATATTTTATTTTTTATTTTAATTGTATTGATAATAAATATTATTTTAATTTAATAATATTTAGAATAATTACTTTAAAAGTATTTAAAATATATAATTTTAAAAAATAATTATTAAGGATAATATTTTATTTAAAAATTTTTAAGAATAATTTTTTATTTTTTCAAGATAATTACTAATGGTCTTTAATATCGTAAATTCATTATTTGACTCAAATCGAATCAAATCTTAAATATAATATTTTATATTTAAATTTAATTTGATTAAAATTATTATTTAATTAATAAAAATATTTTAAAATTAAATTTTAAAAATATATAAATATTAATGTAAAATAATTTTTTTAGTACTTTTCAAATAGGGCGCAATAGCTTTCACTCTTCTAAACCACATTTTACGCTGAGGGCGAAGCTAAGGGACAAGTAAGGGCTTCGGTCTCTCTTGGCTCTCTAATTTTTTTTTTTTAATTTTTAGATTTTTTTATGTAAAATATAGTAAAACTTTTACTTTAATCTATAAAAAATTTCTATTTTAATTCTAACCCTTCGACAT
>JAQSVH010000002.1:12569408-12581863 GCA_029448705.1 Adansonia digitata
GTGCGGACAAACTTGAACTGTATCACTTGAAAATTAGGAAAGATCTAAGAAAAATTTAAAACCTAAATTATCAATAAGTCAAACTTATGGTGCATATTTTTAGTGCACTAATAGTATATCAAATTATATCATTTAATTAAATATTTTTTAAAATGAATATAGATTATTTTATAAATTCATATTTGATGCATTAATAGTACATATATCTAAAGACTATTGTTAGTGAATTAAATGATGGCCAATAATTTTTTTTAATAAAGTGATATCATCCTATTCATTAATTAATAATGTTTTAAATATAAATCCTAACTTCATTTTTAATAAAATAATTTAATCTAATTTATTAATAATAAATAAATTTAAATATCATCTGTGCATAAAATATAAATAGTATTATCAATTACTTTTTCTCTCCTTTAGTAAAATAGGACTATTTCCCTTATTTTTTATGCCTATTTCATAAACTTTTATGAACACATGATTCCTCAATGGTAAGAAAAAGAAAAATGAATCTTCGATGAATAGTGAACTAATAATGCTTTCATTATGGCCAAAGGAGAAATAATATTATTATTTTATTCATAAATATGCTTTTCATTTATATTGGAAGAAAAATCTATAAAACACTTTATGTCTGTCTACTTTGCTATAACAAAACATAGCAAAATGTGGGTCACGAGACAAATACAAGTACTTTGACGCTAACTTAATTTCTGCCCAAAATTATAAGAATATTCCAACCGACATGAAAAATAATGTTTTATGCTTTCTTAATTGTTATCAACGATTTTCATTTTCTTTTCTTTGCTGATAATTAAAAAAAAAAATTCAGACAAAGATATTAAGCTTGGACAAAAAAAGGCGTTTTGATATTCAAAATCCAAATCAAACTTATTTTTATTATTTTATATTTATAGATTATGTTATTTTATAATATAAAGGTAAAATATATTATTTTGGCATATCCATTCAAAACAGGTTAAGTTAAATCCATATTTAAAAATTTATTTAAAGTATAAAAATAAATTAAAAAATTATATTTTTATTTAAAAAAATTATCTAAATGAGTATGGTACACTACTATATCTTTTAATAATCTTAACGAATTTAAATAAAATTTAAAACTCAAAACATCAAACAGCAATAATATCACCCACTTATGTTCGCCAATATCTTAGACATCTATCATGGTTACTTCGTATCCTATTTTTTTCGATTTCTTTTATTAGATTTTGCTTGCAACAAGCATTGTTGTAAACTCGTAGGGACATAATTGGATTATTATTAAAGATTTATATTTATTGTATTGATAATATGTTTTTACTAAAGATTTAGATTTTGCTTTTAATGAGTATTGCCGTAAATTCATCAGATATAATTGGATTATTACTAAAGATTTATATTTACTGTATTAAGAGTGTACTGTTACTAAAGATTTAGATTTTGCTTACAATATGAATTGTTGTAGACTCGTAGATATATAATTAGACTAGTATTAAAGATTTATATTTATTACATTAATAATATATAAATCTATTTATAGTTAGTGGATTAAATAATGTGATCTTATTAAAAATAAAACTATATTTCATTAAGAGTTTAAAGATAATGCATCAAATATAAACTCTATTATTAGTTACTTTGATACTCTATTTAAATATGACTATTTCCCTTATTTTCATATGCTTATTTATTGAACTTTTAATGAACACGTGATCCATAAATATTAAAAAAAATGGAAAATAAATCATCAATGAATAATGAATTAATAATGCTTTTATTATGGCCAAAAAGGTATATATTTTTTTCTTATTTTACGTTTAAAAAAATTGCTTTTCAATTATATTGGAAGAAAAATCTATAAAACGGTTACTTGTATGTGTATGTTGCTTACAAAATATGGGTCATGGGGCAAATACAATTTCTTTAACGCTGAATTAATTTCTCCCCAAAACTAATTACCTTATAAGTTATAAAAAAAAAATTCCAACCGACATGAAAAATAATATTTTATGCTTCCTTAATTATTATCAACGGGGGCTTCTAAGTCAATGGAATAATATAGAAGCTGCATCAAATTTATATATATATATATATATATATTTAAGATTCACTACCATTTATTTTTTAGAATTTTTTCTTACAAATCTTTCTATTTATCAAACAAATCTAGTAATATCTTTCAACCAATCAAAATCTTTTCGTCTACTACATAAATTTCACTTCATCACCGACTAAAATCTTCCGACCAATCCAATTCTATTTTATTACCGAATATATTTTGTTTACGAAATAATATTTTCTAAAAGATTCAAGCATCAAATCAATAATTTTACTTACCAAATAAAGTTCATAGTTATCAAGTAACATATTCCAACCAATCAAAATCCAATTATTTAGGAAAAAAATATCCTAGGCTAAGAACCCTAGCTTAATTTGGCAATGGGTTGCCATAACCATTAATGCCAGGGTTACATTTATATTATTATAAAAGGAAGCAGCTAGCAATAATACTTTCTCTCAAAGTTCTGTAATAATATTTTCTTTTTTCCCTTAATTTACAAGATGAAGGCTCCACTCCTACTGCAGAAAGTTGAATCCAGAGTCTTATTTGACTCCTCGCCAAATCTGCGTTTCCTTAAGGTAAGTTCTTTTAGCAAATCTATTTTTTTTTCCTTACAATTTAGTGTTAAATTGAAGATATTTGTGGCTCTATTTTGCGTTTAATTCTTTCACGTTTAAAAAAATAAAGTTTGTAGTAAATTTCCAAGTTTAATTGAAATATGAATATACATACAACTAAACTAGTTTATAGTTTTTTTATAAAAGAATTTTGATGCTATTACTTCGTAAATTTGGATGTTGATCGTGTGTTTTTATTATTCTTATATATATATATATATGTTCTTGATCAAAATTATGAGTCCTGCTCATTAAAACATATATAATGTACAACATTAATATGGTTACCGAATCTCTCCAAACGCTATACTAAATTTTTCTTTAAAATATTGAATTCATCACTTAATACAATAAAAATCACTAATTAATTCATTATCCAATTATATGTAATAGGTAATATTAAATTTGTTGATGCAAGTAAAACTATAAAAGTGTCCATAAATTATGCTAGTTCATGGTTATAAAATTTTTCATATTTTTTTATTTAAGTCCTAATATTATTATTCTTGAATTAATAAAATTTTAAAAAAATATTTTATATTAATTTTTATACATTTTATAATTAAATTAAAAATATATTTTTATTATTAAATAATAATGTATATTAATCTAAATTAAGAAAAATTATATTTAAAATTAAATCTTTAAACAAATCTAGATGTAATTATTATTTTGTATGGGTTACCTCTTTGTTTAGAAAATAAAAAAGAAAAAGAAGAAAATATTAAAACAAAAGAAATATATTTGATTTAGTCCTTTTTTTGTTTTGTCAAATCCGTCCTTAGTCCAATATTCAACCAAAATTGATACATGTTTCCGCAATCTTTTCCTACGGAATAAGTTGGTCCTACACGTGGCCATTAATTTCCTCCATATCAAATTGTTATTTGTCAAAGTTTTCCTTGGTTGGTAAGATCATAAGCTACAAATGGATTTAATTTGATTTCGAGGATAGGTAATTGAAAGATTTAAATTCAATATGAACATAATATAAATAATATTTTTTTTAAAAAATTTAATAATTATATATTTGACTATAGATACTAAACTCGACATAACCTTATCCCATAGTATTAATACTAAATTACTTATTAATCATTGTCTTTTTTAAAGGATAAAACGCTTAAACAAAAAAACATAATTTTGTTACGTTTAGGAAAAAAAAAAAAAAACATAAGAGTAATACAAATAACTATATTTTTGGACAGTATTTAATGTTAATTTAATTCACCTTTTTGGTACAAAGCAATCTATTGCCATTTTTTAAACAAGACAAGGAGATAAATGTCATTTCAGTAATCCTACCCCTCCGGCTCCGCTCTTTCTCATTGCTTTCCGCAACCGCGTCGTTTACTCGGTAAGCTGAAACTCGTTTTGACTCAGTAGCCTAATTTCTTTGATTTTCTAAATTGAATGAAAAAAAAAAGAACAGTGTAAAAAAAAATTCAAGCGGCAGCTGATGTTAAATTCACAACAAAAAAATTTTGAAAAAACGTGTGGACGGTGAGAGAAAAACAGAGTACAAAATCAAAACTCTCCAAACACCCAGTTTTTTTTATATAAATAGGAAAAAAAGAAAGAGGAAACTCATCAAAATTCCAGTTCTCTTCTTTTCATAAACAAGAACTCTGACGAAAACAAAGAAACTGGTTTTAGGCTGAGAAATAGGGATTAGGGAGGGAAATTTAATACTAGCAAACAATGGCACTGGCTAAAGAAATTATGGGTTGTTCTTTGATCGAGAGATCATCATTTGTATCTACATCAAAAGTTTTTCTGAATTGTTCTGGTAATGCAATTGGCTTCCAACAGAAGCAGCAGAACCGGTTCCTGCAACTGGTTAACCCTGTCTTGGTTCCATTGGAGCCAAGGAGGGTGCATTTGAGGAGAGTTTCCAGGGCTCGTGTCGTGTCTGCCATTAGTGAAGATTTGATAAAGGCCGTGCCTGATCAGAAGGAAGAAGCTGTTAAGTTTAAGGTCAGAGCCGCTGTAACTGTCAGGAATAAGAACAAGGAAGACTTTAAAGAGACTTTAGTGAAGCATTTGGATGCTTTTACTGACATGATTGGAAGGAATGTCGTTTTGCAACTCATCAGCACTGAGGAAGATCCTAGTAAGTCCTTTTGCTTCTTTTTAAATTTTCTCTTTTGAGTGTTCATACTTTTTTTTTTTCTAAAATGGAAATCATTTGTACCAAATCTCTGGGTTTTCTTCATTTGGGTGATTGATTATTCCATTTTCGGCTTTCTGGTGCTAAATTTGATCCAAAAACTGCCCATGATCTTGTTGTACTTCAAAAACCTCTTGTCTAATTCTGGGTTTTTTTTTTTTTTGTTTTATTTTCTGTATTGAAGAAACCAAGGGTCCAAAGAAAAGCAGTGAAGCAGTGTTGAAAGATTGGTCCAAGAAAGCAAACGTTAAAGCGGAGAGGGTTTATTACACGGCTGAATTTACAGTGGACTCAAACTTCGGGGTGCCAGGGGCAATCACGGTGACAAACAAGCACCAAAAGGAGTTTTTCCTGGAAAGCATCACCATTGAAGGATTTGCATGCTGTCCACTGCATTTTCCATGCAACTCCTGGGTACAATCCAACAAAGATCATCCTGGAAAAAGGATTTTCTTCTCTAATCAGGTATTATTACAACCCATCCAACGCCTCATCTTTTACCTTATTTTCCTTTGGTAACGCTCGCTTTTTCTTTTTTTTCTTTTTAACATCAATTTATTGTTTCCGTTTTGATTCATGAAAACTTTCAAATCCTCTTCGTTTTCTGTTTTTTCAAATGCTTAGACTTTTTTTCCTACGATGCCAGTTAGACTCCCTTTTTGTTTGTGTGTGGGGTGGGGGGGGGGTGTGTTCTTGACAATTGACAACTGTTCAATGAGAAAGTATGGAGGTCAAAACATTATATTTTTAAGCTTTTGAACATTCATCAAACGACAAAATTGAACCAGTCAGAGCTATAACCGATACTGAAATTTCATTTCATCCTTTTTCCTGCCTAGATTTTTAATTATTTTCACAAGTCAAAAACACTTTGTGAGCTACTTTTTTTACATTATATTATTGGTTTGGTAGTAAGTTAATATGACCAAGAAAATGAACCGCGACTCTTTCAAATATGTATATTCTGTTACTACTACGATTGGAGGTGGTTTCCAAATTACAATTATGTTATTTAGATTAGAATTGAGTGTCTAATAACAATAATGCTTAATTTTAAAAATTTTGTTATATATTTAAAGATAAAAGTATTTATGATGTCAGTCGAGTCACTATTCAAATTTAAAAAAATATTAAAAAATATTTTTATATTTTATAATTATATTTGAATAAAATTATTATTGTAATAATTTGAACTGTCCGGTACAAATACTTAAAAGAAACGAAAAGTTTCGAATACCATAGGGTTACAATTAATTATGAACGTGAATGTCAACCAGAAAAGTGAAAGAAGAAAAGAACACGCAATTAATTTCCTTTAAATTAGATAGCCATCAGGCGGAAAGGGGTCTTAGTCCGAAGCTATTACATGGTCAATGTTGGGTTTTATCTATAAGCATGACCTGCGTAATTTGGACATCCTATGGTTATTATTTAATGTTGCGCTCTGCACGATGACAAGTTGTTTTCAAATATGATTTTTTTTTTCTGATATTTAGTTGCCCTTTCTTTGTGCCAGCCTTATTTACCCAGCGAGACACCGAAAGGTCTTATCGCATTAAGAGAAAAGGAGCTCAGGGATCTGAGGGGCAATGGCAAAGGTGTCAGGAAACTCTCGGACAGGATTTACGACTTCGATGTATACAATGACTTGGGAAATCCGGAGAGGGGAACTGATTTTGCTCGGCCAACGCTTGGTGGTCAAAACATTCCTTACCCAAGGCGGTGTCGCACAGGGCGTCTTCCTACTGATACAGGTAAATTTATGTTCATTGATACCATTTTCCATATTCTTATGCTAAATCTAGATGACTTTAAAGGATGGTATGAATATAATCGTGGCAAATTCCTTTATCAATGGAGCACCATTTTGTGATTGTCGATTTCTGAAAAAAGTTGGTGACCAGAATCAGTGGTCCATGCTCCATAGCCGTATTCTTAATTTCTTTACTTTTTCTAAAGAAAATTTCACCTTAATTTGGACTTGGAATACTAATTTTAATCTCACTATCTTAGTTTCCAACTAAATAATAAAATTAAAAATTTGGGATTTAACTCTTTTCCAATTTTTTTTTGTTGGTAAATTGCAGACATGCAAGTAGAGAGCAGAGTTGAGAAGCCATTGCCAATCTACGTGCCAAGAGATGAACAATTTGAGGAGTCAAAGCAGAACGCTTTCTCAGCTGGGAGGCTTAGAGCAGTGCTTCACAACTTGTTGCCGCAGTTGAAAGCCAGCATTTCAGCCTATAACCGCGATATAAACTCGTTTGCCGACATTGATGGCCTTTATAAAGAAGGGCTCCTCCTCAAATTAGGTTTACAAGAAGAAATCGTGAAGAACCTTCCACTTCCAAAAATGGTCAACAAAATACAAGAATCTAGCGAAGGACTTCTCAAATATGAAACACCGAAAGTTGTTTCCAGTGAGTACATTTCGTTTACGAATCAAAAAGCTTTCCATATCCAAACAATCTTTTTATGAATGCTTTGCTAATATCGGCATGTGATCCACATGTACAGAGGACAAGTTTGCTTGGTTGCGAGATGACGAGTTTGGCCGTCAAGCATTGGCAGGTGTCAACCCTGTCAACATCGAGAGAGTTACAGCTTTTCCACCAGTAAGTGAGCTTGATCCTGAAATCTATGGTCCACAGGAATCTGCCCTCAAAGAAGAGCACATAGTGGGCCAGCTTAATGGAATGACTGTTCAACAGGTAAATCTTATGCTAAATTTTTATCAAATCGTAGTGTTCTTAGTTACTATATAAAGCTCGATGTTAATTTTCTTGTATTTGGTGAATTTAACTCTAGGCCTTGGAAGAGAACAAGTTGTTTATAGTGGACTATCATGACATTTATCTACCATTTCTTGATCGGATAAATGCACTCGATGGGCGAAAATCATATGCTACTCGTACCATATTTTTCTTGACTCCTAGTGGGACTCTCAAGCCAATCGCCATTGAACTAAGCCTCCCACACACTGCACCACGTTCTCGATCCAAGCGCGTTGTCACGCCTCCTGTTGATGCAACTACAAATTGGATTTGGCAGCTTGCTAAGGCTCACGTTTGCTCCAATGATGCTGGAGTTCACCAGTTGGTTAACCATTGGTAAGAGCGTAAACTTCTTAACATCAAACTGTATTGGTTTGGCTTTCATAAGCTGAAATAACTGAATTGTTTTTGATGGTCTAATAGGTTACGTACACATGCAAGCATGGAGCCCTTTATACTGGCGGCACATAGGCAATTAAGCGCAATGCACCCAATTTTCAAGCTTTTGGATCCACATATGAGATATACACTAGAGATTAACGCTCTAGCTCGCCAAAGCTTGATCAATGGTGATGGTGTTATCGAGTCCTGCTTCACTCCTGGTCGCTACTGCATGGAGATAAGTGCTGCAGCTTATCGGAAGCATTGGCGCTTTGACAAGGAGGGCCTACCTGCTGATCTAATCCGCAGGTAAATACTGAGTAATCTTTAATTTTTTTTTTTTTTTATAAACATTGAAAATAGGGAAAAGAATTCGGTTTCAGAGGAAAACAAAACAAATAATTCAACTTCAACAGCAGACCAATGGGAACATATGGACAGTTTTTCACAAGCGCCCGGAGTTCTTTCTTAACATGAAATTTATGTTTTGCTACATTTGACGAACGAAAATCTTTAAGTGAATCTAACATAAGAATTGTCCTTTCATTGTACAGGGGAATTGCAGTTCCTGACCCAACTCAGCCACATGGTCTAAAGCTCCTGATTGAAGACTATCCATATGCCTCGGACGGGCTACTAATATGGAATGCTCTCGAGAATTGGGTTAGATCCTACGTGAACCGTTACTACCCGAATTCGAGCCTAATTTCCAATGACAGAGAGCTACAATCCTGGTACCATGAGTCTGTCCATGTTGGCCATGCTGATCTCAGCAACGAGGACTGGTGGCCAACATTGAACACCCCAGACGATCTAGTCTCCATCCTCACCTCCATTATTTGGCTTGCATCAGCCCAACATGCTGCACTTAACTTTGGACAGTATCCTTACGGTGGTTATGTGCCTAACCGTCCACCTCTAATGAGGAGATTAATACCCGAAGAAAATGACCCCGAGTATGCTAATTTCCTGGCTGATCCACAAAAATATTTCCTATCAGCATTGCCAAGTTTATTACAAGCTACCAAATTCATGGCTGTGGTCGACACCTTGTCGACACACTCGCCTGACGAGGAGTACTTAGGGGAGCGACAACATCCATCAATTTGGACAGGTGATGCCGAGATAATCGACGCATTTTACGGGTTTTCAGCTGAGATCAGACGGATAGAAAAGGAGATTGAGAAAAGGAACGCTGATCCTAGCCTCAAGAACAGGTGTGGAGCTGGGGTGTTACCATATGAGCTGCTTGCACCTAGCTCAGAACCTGGGGTAACATGCAGGGGCGTTCCTAACAGTGTTTCAATTTGATCTAAAACTGGAATCATGGGCTGGCGTAAATTTATTTATTTTTAATCAAAACTTAGGTATATATAAATTCATTAGACCTTTGAGCTGGCGTCTAATAGCCGTCAGCAATGGATATATTAACTAATTTTAAGCTAGGGGGTATATAGAATAGAGCTGGTAAGCATACTTTTTGTCTCATAACATTATTATTGTGAAATTAAATTAAGGTTCAAATTTAAGAGGTGGGAATTTAAATAATGTGCTTTTACTAATTTTTGCAATGTGAGACCAGCCTGGCTTTGATCCAATGCCGGAGCAAAAAGGTCAACTAAATAAGGACCGATGTTGGCGCCTGTTATTACAACATATTATCATCCCAACTTCAATATTTCAATATTTGTATCATAACATTACAACGCAATGAAGTTGCAAAGCCCAGGATCACAAGATACATGTTGGACCCTTTTGGGCCAAGAGAGTTGGCATTCGGCCTAGGTGAATGTTTTCCCTTCATTTTGCCATTATATATATATTTATTATATTTTTCCTTCATTACCATGACATTGGTTTTTCTGGGTTGACTTCGCTGCATGTATAGCCTTTGATTTTGTTATTGCTCTCCGCTGACACTTCTTGATTTAGTTGCTTTTAAATGCACAACTATGCCCATTGGTGATTTATGTTAAGAATTTTTTTTGGGGGGAGGGGGGGGGGCGTACCTAAATTTTGGCTAGCAAAATGGCTTAATTTGATGTTGATGCGCTAAAGCTGGCAGCAATAAAGATGAAGGAGACAAAAGTGATATATGGTGGCGGAAAATCTTTTATCATGAGCTGGTTGATTCCACAATATCACCTAGTTCCGTCTTGTTTGCTGATCAGGGAGGATTTAAGGGCTTTGCTCTGTCATCACGAATGATAGGGAAAAGAGACTAGCGCCATGAGCTTATCCTGTCGTCAGCAATAAGGAATCGGAGAAGCCATCACCTTGCCTTAATTTCAATGTTTCGTCGTGGGAAAGACTACCGGAGTTCATAATGGGATTGTGAAGTACTTTTGCTGGCACCGAAGTGCCGATGTCGGAAATTTTGGTATAAAATTAGCACATTTGGGCTTTAGTTAGTGAGAAGATGGTATTTATCGTAAAAAGGGTATTTGGACGTCCGGAAGGTTCATATGATACGGGACACTTGCTAGGCTACGTTTGATGCGTCGGATTAGGATTCTTTTTATTTATTATTATTTAATATTATTTTAATAATTATGTATAAATATGATTTTCATAATTGATAAGCATAGTTTATATATATGAATTATGTTGGGGAATGTATTGAATAATAATTGATAAAAAAAGATTAAAAATCTTTTTATAGTCTCTCTACTATAATAACATATGCATTCTAGTTCTTTTAATATTAAATAAAGTATTTTCATCTTTATACATTTAAAACTAAAGCAAATATGAAAGTTTTTTAACAATGTTAAATGAAATCTATTTAAATAGTGATCATATTTTATAAAATATGATGCATAAATTATTATTTCAACTTGATTTTTATCCAAAACCGGAATTTACACTCCATATGTTGCAAAGCTACATCACCATTAAAAAGAATTTCATTTAATATCATTAACATCTTTCTTATTTGCTCTAATTTCAAATGTACAGAGATCAAAATACTCAATTTAATTGTAGAGAGACTAAAATATAATTTCGACTATAATACAAAGACTGAAAAATAAACTTTTACTGACAAAAAAGTAAAAGAAGAGAACTCAACCTTGGTGTATCCTGTATTTGGTAAAAATTAATCCTTACAATTTTTGTCTTTCAACATTTTTTCTTATTTTTTAATTAAATTAATATAATTTGATTTGAAATATCAAATTCGATTAAAAATTTTATTAACATAAATGTAGAGGTTTCTTGCTATTTTTAATTTTTATACAATTATTACAAAGTTTTTGCCATCATTTTCTTATAAATAAATCAATCAAGATAACGATGTGACATCAACTCAATTAATAAAATTTAAAAAATTAAATAAACTATCAACAATAAATATAAAATTGGAGATCTTTTTAAATTTTAATAGAAAACTATTCACTCATATATATACTAAATTTTGGTACACCCATCACTTGGGTGTGAAAAAAAAAAAAAGAAGTTCTTTAAGTAGGGAGTGATTATTTTATGTGTTAATATCTTTAAAAATAAAATTAATTAAAAATATTTAAATTTTATATCAAATGATATTTTAATCCTTTATTTTATAAACTTTTTATAATTTAACTCAAACTTATATTTCATTTTATCAATTAAATTAATATCATTTGATTCGATATCATGAGACTCAATTAGTCGATTTGTTAATAATAAATAAAAAAATGAACAAATCTTATAAAAAAATCCATATAACTTTTTTTTATAAAAAATTATCACTCTCATGGTGAGTATACCAAATTCCAATAACTATTAGGTGATGCATCACTTTAAGGATGCAATATTTTTCTAGGAATTATTTATCGGATAATGACATTTCCACGCGTCTAAACAGTTAAGTTTTCACAACATTTTTTATATTTATTTTTAGATAATAACAGATACATTGGGATTATATGAGGGAGAAATTGTTTGATCCATTGTAACATGTTATACAGTTATTTTTACATAGTAAATGCATTAAATTTTAATAAAATGATATATACTTTTAAAATATATTATAAACAAAAAATAAAATATACGATAAAAAAATAAAAATTGACGTAAACAAGTTTTTTTAATTAATTACACAAGTGATGATGCTAACAATTTCTCGTCACCTTTGATCCTGATGTCAGCAAAAAATAATTTACACCCGCAATTGTGACAAGTGGCTTATTTATTTTGTTTAATTATTGGAGAGGTGAAGATGGATTCGGAATTAGTTCCGTATCGGTATCTCCTTTATTTATTTATTTATTCTATTCGTATTAGTTATCATTGCGGAATGGAAAAAATAAATCAAACACATCATGGATTTCCACTTAATTTGAATAATTAAATCACCGAAAAGTTTTTTTTTTTTTTTGCTGAATAATATTTAAATTTTTCTTGTTCAAATTAAATATAAAAATTTATTTTATTATTTTAAAAATATAAAAATATTAAAAATTATT
>JAQSVH010000002.1:12595523-12615864 GCA_029448705.1 Adansonia digitata
GGTGCGTGTGGAGGCCCCGGGGGGGGGGGGGGAGGTTACCTTTGGAGGGAAAGCTAGAATGGATTTCCCTGCAAAGATTATCACACTAACTCTTGACCTAACCCGATTACCCAAAGCTAGTTGATTTCCCACGAACCAAAAATTCTCGAACAATTTCCCAGCGATGGCAGCGGCGGGTTCTTCTTCATCCAACGGCAGCGATGGTGGTGACATCAGGATATAATGACAACATCGAAAACTGTATTTTTGGGTAAGAAGAAGAAGAAGAAGAAGAAGAAGAAGAAGAAGAAGCAGAAGAAAGAGATCCTTTTGGGTTTGATAATGTAAAGATTACTGTAAACCCTTGCCATTAGCCCTTTATAAGCCTAGTGTTTTTTGTTTTGTTTTTTCAGAACTCCGATCAATTGCGCCCCACCATTCTTACATCTTGAAATTTGTTTTTAATTTTGGGATTTTAAGGTTTTTAATTTATACATATAAAAAAATCTACACAATTTTCATGTCACCAACCATAACCAATGGAAATTTGGTAAGAAGTCAACTCAAAAAAGTCGATTTTTATGTTCGATATCCACGTCAATAAAAATTAATAACAACAATAAATAGAGTTAACTTTTGGATCTAAATCAATAAAAAATTGGTGTAAAGAAAATTGGATATATTAAATAAAAATATAAAATTAAAGTTGCTATTTGATTATGGTATAGACATTAGTAGTATAATTTGTCTATAAATTTTAAGTAAAAACAAAAAGAAAGAAAACTTAAAGCAACGAAAATAATGTTGTTAAGAAGCGTCGTCCAAGAGGTAATCGGTAGCCGTTTCTTGACCTATCCATGTAGTGTGCTCTCGAGATACTTCTGCGTCGACTCGGGATCGAATAACTCAGTGCTTCCTGAAAGAACCGAGTTGACTCGGACGCCGAGTCTGGTGGAGGGATGTGACTATGAACACTGGTTCGTGGTTATGGAGGCTCCCAGGGGATACCCACTTCGAGATGAGATCGTCGACACCTACATTAAAACCCTAGCAATGGCTTTAGGAAGGTAAAAATCCTGCTCTCTCTCTCTCTCTCTCTCTCTCTCTCTCTCTTCCCTTTTTTGCAGTCCAAAAATGGGTTCTTTTTTGGGGGATTACATTTTTGTATTAATATGCAGTGAAGAGGAAGCCAAGAAATCCATATACTCTGTTTCCACCAAGTACTACTATGCATTTGGTTGCAAAGTCCCGGAACATTGGACTCTTAAGATTAAATGTGAGTTTTGTTTTTTTTTTTTTTTCTGTTTTCCTTTCCAAATTCATCCTTTTTCAAGATTGTCAAATAATGCAGAGATGTTTTGGTTGCTTTCAGCTCTGCCTAATGTGAAATGGGTTTTACCGGATTCTTATTCAGGCGGCCATGGGGATAATAGTTATGGAGGTAAAGCTTTTTGCTTTCCAGTGTCTTGCTTCTCATTGTGTTTTATTATTCTGTTATTAAGCTATTGTATTATGTGCAATTTGCTGGAGAAAAGACTAATAATTTCACTTTGTTTCTTTTGAGGATGATCGAAAATATTTTGAAACATAAATGGAAAGGCATTATTAGCGAGAATGCAATTAAGCACTAATGACGATGCATCCATGGTAGATTGCTTGTGAAATCTTTTCTTGGATTATTCCAGCTTTGAAACTACATCTTCCAACAGAAATGGAATTTCTCAATTCTGTTGTTCATGGCGTTAGAACTTGTAATGCTGCTATTGTTATTAAACAAGAAGGTGGAATACTTGAGATATCAAAGTGCGGTAGTTCATTTGCCCTCAGGTGTCCATTTTACTTGATGCTTATGTTATGTCTTCGTATAGCAAAATGAAGCTCCTCTTTGTTGTTATTCTCATTCTTCGTAAGTGTTAAGCTTTATTTTCTCCGCAATCAATATCAACTACCCAATATGGTGGCCTGAGAAGAATTTTGCATGCATTTACTTGATAGAGCTGAATGGCATTGACTTCATTTATCTTATGAACCTTGATAGATTGGAATATATTATACGCTAGCAATTCTTTCTCTCTTTGTAAGGATTGCAGCAAATCCTTTCTACAGTTGGATGGTTTTCTTGTCCAATTTTTATGAGTTTTCATTTGTTCTGCTATGCTAAGATGCCTGTATTTCTTCCTCCATTTATTGTTATTATCACGCACAAGCAATTCTTCCTGCCTTCATAGCAACTGAGTGTCAAGCAATGATGTAGTCGTCTCTACAAGTAGATGCTTTTCTTAACCACTTATGAAATTTTCATTTTTTGTTTTAACATGTGTGTTTTTTTCTCAGGAGAACCGTTCCTTGATGGGAAGGTTGTTCCGTATGATGACAAGTATCATTCTGACTGGATCCGGGTTCAAAATGATGATGAAAATAAAAGAACAGCTCATCCCAAAAAAGCAAGGGGAAAACAAAAGAAACAGTAGTGTTATTGCAGGTATGCTACTGATGCCAATACTTTTCAGCTTCCTCTTATATGGGTTTTAGAAGCTTTCCCAATATTTTAGGCGAATTAAATGAAAAGAAGCAACTGCACCTGAGTCAGATGTTGCTTTGGACTATCTTGTCAATGACTCCTTGGATATTTGTTTCACTTATCCGCTGTATAGATTAGTGCTTTTGGATGGAATTTCATGGTCGAAAATCAAAATGAATCTTTGCACATGGGCTTACAATGTGAGTTTGATATACTGCAATTAAAAGGTCCAAAGGGTCCAATCACCAGCCATTTGCCTAACGCTGGTGTGCTGAAAGGGAGGGAAAAGATGACCAGGCCGGCATTAGATTATGCAACAAAGGTTCAAGAGTAACAATCTCGTTGATATCTATACTTCGAAATCAACAAGAAGTCAGTTGTCTTCGATCCAAAGAAAAAACCCTTAAGGTAAGGCTGCTTAGTGGTTTTCTTTTCAAGGTTGTAGGGAGAGAGAGCTTAACTTTCTGGCTACTATATGTTTTTTAACTCCATGCCAGCTATAACTTGGAATCCTATTTGACTAGATGATCGGTTTTTTTTTTTTTTTTTGGGGCTATTAAGCATTTTGATCGATTCCTTTTTTTCCAACGGAGTTGTTCTCTATACCTGCTCCCTCTCAGCATCTGATGATCTGATAATAGAATTTACTTACAAGGATTGAATGGAAAATATAAGCGCTGCATCTAATCTGCAGGCGTCAAATAGAATCTCATAAGACAATTTAAGCGGCTCATGGTCATTTTTTCTTGGGTTAAGATGATGTTAAACTAGTTTCCCGAAGTTTCACTGTGCAAAGGCACAAGCAGTTGGCATGCTTGCTAGCCAGCCTGACATTGATGGATCAAATTCTTTCTGAAATTTACTGGGGAATCTGCCCATAAATTGACTCTTTCAGATTCCCCGTGCTTGTCAGCTGTGGTAAATCAGAACATTCGTTTATTAGGTATCTAATTAGAAAATTTAGAAATAAAAGAATTTCAGCTATATTAAAAATGTTTTTTTAATAAACAGAAACAAGAAAAATACATGCTGAAAATATGGTTACAAGAATGTCAGCCATACCTAGGAATTACGTCTACTTTGTAGAAATTTGCAAATATAAGATGTAACAGTTTTTAATTATAAAAAGAAAAAACGTTTTCAACAGGGAATCATAGCTTTTCCACCTATTTGATATATATATATATATATATATGTATATATTACAAATGTTGAAGTCTCCAGAATAAATAGTGCAGTATGAATGGCTAGTGCGGTGGGGTTGTGAGTTGAAAGTCAGCAATGTTGTTTTTTTTTTTTTTTTTACCAATTCAACACGATTAATAGATTTATTTGACATGCTAATAGTTCCTTGGGGGGCTCTTTCTATCCCCCTTTTTTTTTTCATATAGAGTTTCCTATATGCAAGTTCTGCAGTATGAACATTAATTAAGCATCTAAGGCTTCATAGCATGTATGTATATATATATATATATACACATACATATATATATATACATACATACATGCTATGGTTTTTAAGTGTTTGGTTTTTGCATTGATTTCACACTATAATGGTGGATTAAACAACTCTCGAGTCATGTCATGCCTAACTAATGCTTGTTCCTTGCCCCATTTTTCTACCTGGATGCCAGGAAATTCCTGTACAATTTCTTGGTTTACTAAAAATTAGTTAGCAATGAAATAATTTGAAAGTTTACCATATTTCGTTCAGTTGCCTAACTTGTGAACCCAGAGATGGCACGTTTCAAAACGGGGAAAAGGCTAAAAACTTGGACCTCTGTATTTCTAGCTTTTAGGGGGGGGGGGGGGATGAGGATGGGGTTTGGTGGAATTGCAAAGTCTTGAGCGGCAGTCTAGCGCGAAAGAATTTCTACCAGCTTTTGGAAAAAAAAAAAAAAAAATCTGCATCAGAGTCGGACTCATGGAAATGGAAGGAGTCACCTCTTGTTTTTTATTTTTTTATTATTTTTTCTTCTATTTGCTAATAAAGACTTTGAACGTGATGCCCGTTTTTATCTGATTATGGAATTTTTGACCATTTTAGCAGGTAAATTTGCACGAAATCAACAAAGGTCCCCAAAAAAATGAATTGCAGTCAATTTCTTTCGAGAAGAAGTTTCAGGGAAAGTCGGAATTTTATTTGAATGTTGAATATAATTAGCATCATTGCAAGATTGGAATTGGTTTAAGAGAATATATGAACTTATTGTTGAAAATTCTAGTACAATTTGTGTTTTTAACGTGTAGAAATCGCAGATAATCTGTCGTCAAACCTTTTTCCTTGGGCCACAGCTTATGCTAAATCGTTGTTTATTGTATAATGGGACGAAAACAAACAAATGGCGTGTTTTTCATTTATGGGAAAAGCTGTGGAAACACTTGAAAATTTGGATCAAAGATCAGTAAAATACAAACAAAACGGAAACTTCTATTATTCCATGTATTTTTCCCAAGTTTCTAAAGAAAATAGACAATGACAGGAATGGAAAAGAAAAAATGCAAAAATAAATTTAAAAAAAAAAAGGAAAATTCAATATACAAAGTATGCCTGTTTGTTCATCAAAAAAAAAAAAAATAATGCTTGTTTGCCTTGATTGCCTCTAGTGCTTGGGAGTGTATAAACTAGATCCTAGAACTTTATACAAATCAGTGTCCGAATAGACAGCCCGAGACCTTGATGGTTTAACCCGACGTCTATGCTTTCGACCTTTTTGGCGTGGCAGTCGGCTTTTCCCTTTCTTTTCTTCCTTTTCCCCAACATTTTTTTCTATTTTTAACTCATCGCATTGCTTTACCTCTCTTTCTTCAATCTT
The DNA here is from genome assembly GCA_029448705.1 of Adansonia digitata. Taxonomy (NCBI): domain Eukaryota; kingdom Viridiplantae; phylum Streptophyta; class Magnoliopsida; order Malvales; family Malvaceae; genus Adansonia; species Adansonia digitata. The sequence goes on from JAQSVH010000002.1 coordinate 12,600,840, forward strand.
CTGAGCCATAGGCTCGCTATTGCCGTCAGTTGGAACTACGTATATAAAGGGTCCAGTTGGGATGTCAGCTAAGTTCAGGAGAGGCTCTAAGGTCTTGACCACATTGCTCATAGTTGGTCTAGATTTGGGGTGGTTGCTCAGACACTGATAGGCCAATGCAGCAGCCTTCCTAGCCCCCTCGGTTGAGTATTGTCCTTCAAGCCTTGGGTCCATTATTCCATCGAGTTTATAAGGGTCCTTCAAAAGAGGCCGTGCCCATTCCACAAGGTTCTTCTCTCGGCCAGGTCGTGTCTTGTCCACGGATCGCCTGCCTGTCAGCAATTCTAGCAGTACTACTCCAAAGCTAAACACATCGCTCATAGTCGTCAAATGCCCTGGGGGGAAAAAATCAGAACTCGAATCAGTTCTTGCCAAACTGTTATTAGATTAAGAATGATATCAGCAAAACTGAATAAGTTCTGGACTTCTAGTACCAGTCGTTATATATTCCGGAGCTGCGTAGCCTTCGGTGCCCATGACGCAAGTGGTAACATGAGTTTCTTCCCCTTCTGGACCGTCTGTTGCCAATCCAAAATCCGAGACCTTTGCGTTGTAAGCCTAACAAATAAAATAATCTTTCAGTCTTAGCTGATGTATGGAAACCTTTTGAACAATTAATTTTCCTTCTATAGTATTAACTCAGGAAGGGGTTTTGTTTACCAAGTCTAGTAAGATATTTGACGTTTTGAAATCCCGGTATATGACTGGCTTCTCTTCTTCATGGAGGAAAGCTAGGCCTTTCGCAGTTCCAACAGCGATTTTCAATCTTGTTAGCCAAGGCAATGGTGGTCCATATCCTGCATTGAAGGCAAGAATTGTATACAAATTTCAGCCATGATTAAGTACAAGATTAAGATTATTCCTAAAATGTTTGAAATCATATTAGTCAAATTGCAATGTTTTGAAAGGGAAGTGTAAAACGAACTTTTGAATAATTGGTTTTCTAAGTTGCCCCTTGCCATGTACTCATACACCAGAAGCCTGTGCTCCTCCTCATAGCAATATCCAATCAAGTTCACCAGGTGAGGGTGCTTTAATTGCCCTAGGAAAATAACTTCAGCCTGTAACAAACGCAGAGTTGCTTGGGTCATTTTACGAATCTTCAGCTCAAACTTCATCAGGAACAGAGCTCGAAATGTTTAACATACTAAAATGCTCACCAGCCACTCCTTGTGCCCCTGAGTGCCATCCAAATCAAGGACCTTCACGGCAACGGATTGAGCCTTGAGGCCAGGCCTGAGATTGTCATCAATGAACCCTTTGTAAACAGGTCCAAAGCCACCCTCACCGAGAAAATTACTCTGGGAAAACTTGTTCGTTGTCACTTCTAGTTCCCTGAGCGTAAAGATATGAAGGCTAATAAGAGAATTTGACAGATCGCTCAATGACAATGGAGAGCCAGGGTGGCTAATATCGGACAGTGATAGCCTTTGGCTAGGACTCTGTTTGGAAGCATGAATTTTAGGCCCTGATGATGAGTCCTTGGGTAAGATGCAGTTGGGGATGATATTTTTCCAACAGTTTTTGATTTTGATGGCCATATTTCTATTGCAAGTTTTTGGGTTAAACTTCCAGCTGAAGCTCAAAGATGATTTAAATAAGAAAGACGAAGCAGGAATGGTAGCAAGAACTAGAACAACATCCGATTGGATTAAAATATTTAAAAAAAAAAAAAAAACCCGAAGTCTACAACCAACCACCTTCTTTTTCTTCTTTGCCCAAATCTTAATTATTTGTCCAACAAGAGAAGGTTTTTATAGCTCTATTGGAGAGTGACGTTTTCTGAAAAGTCTCTATATTGGCCACAAAGTAGATTGACTTTAGGCCAGCCCCAAGACTTAAAAAAAAATGCGGATAATTTATCAGCAGAAAAACTTCCGGATGGTTCATATTATAAAAGCAAAAAAGGTCATTGCCACTGTTTCCCTAATTCGTGCATAAATTTTAGGTTTTAAGTAGTTTCTTAGCAGGTTTCTTGGGGAACTATGTATCTGAATCACCGGTTGGCTGATGATGAGAACACTGTTGGTAAATGGTTTGATAATATTATAAAATCCATTTAGCAGCTGTTGGAGGCCGGCAAAATCCGGATTTATCAAATTGAAATCCCAACTACTAAAAAAGAGCCCGCGTTTCTCTCAACAACAGAATTAGAAACCACTCTTCTGATATATGAATATTGTACTGATGTATTTTCATAGACAATTAGAAAAATTAGACTGGAATTGTTTACTTTATTGAAGGATGTTTGCATGTGTGTATCCACACGTTCACATATATATATATATGTATTTCTTTTTATTCTTAGTCTTTATTTACATAGTTTTACTTCAATTCTCCAGAATTAATACTCCCTTCAATTGAATCCCAAAATTGATAATATATTTTCAATTGAATCCAAGTCTGAAAAATTGATAGTGCAAAAAATTACCATAAGAAATTAGCAATGCACTCTTTAAACTATACGACCTTCTTTTTTCTTTTTTTCAAGTTCTTGGTGATTATTAGCAAATGGCCTCTTTAGGTTAGACGACCATGTTCTTTTATTTTATTTTATTTTATTTTATTTTATTTTTGCTTTTCTTTATTATTATTATTATCTTGTTGTTATATTCTAATTTTCACTGCATAAAAATATTCCAACCTTCATCATAGTAATCTTGTTTCAATAAATCTAAAAATAATGAAAGTTAATTAATATATACTTTAATTTATTATTAACATAAATTACAATTAATAAAAAATTAAATACTTAAATCTGTTATAAGCATATCTATATTAATAACTTTTATCAGCTTCGAATGTCAATTATGTCATACAGAAGACCAGCTATAAAGTTATTATTATAGAACTGAAATCGAAGTACAAAACAATAATAATAATAATTGTTAAAAGTTGAGGTTGTCCAAAAGTTTGAAAACTAGTAAGTAAGCGTATGTATAAAGATCATCAATATGGTTACGGAAGACTTTTAATTTCCGACAATTAAAAAAAAATTATTAGACTATAAATTTCTATTAATTATTATTATATGAGGAAGCACGACAACAGAAGCAACGTTTGTTTGTAAAATTAGATACATACATGCATCATCATGTCTTGATCAACTCTACCTAATAATCTTTTACCTAAAACATTCGGAAGTTTTTATGAAGAACAACATCGACCATCACTTTTGTAAATTAATATCGATGTTAACAACCTCAAATTCCAAAACATGCTTAAAATAAAACAAATGCTGGTGGGGGGTTTTCGCTTTCCTTTTTTAAGTCTCAAAACTCGCATCGTATTTTCTTATTCCAAAAAAAATCATACAAACTTACTTTGATTTTTTCAAAAATTTACAATTTGATCTGTTTCTGTCTCGATTTTTCAATACTAATAAGTTATAGCAACCATCTTTACCAATTGCTGATAAATTACATATAATTCTTCTACTTTCTCAATTGGTCATGTTATTGAGGATATTTTTTTAATACATTTCAATTAATTAAAATGACTGGACACACGTAAATTCATGCAATAGTTTTTTTTTTTTTTTTGCCCCTTACAATTTCATCAAAATCTTAAAGTACTATTTATCATAATATATACACTTCTAGAATGTCATAAATTTGTAATAGTTTGAGGTCTTTTTTTTTTTTCAAAAGCATAAAAATAAGAAAATTGGGTCGCGAGAATTCATTGCGACTATTGAACAGTTCGTGACGCGTTCTGACAAAACGAATGATGGAATCAGTTTACGTCATAATTTTTTTAAAAAAAAGAAATAGCAAATCGAAGAACAAAGTTCGACGAAAATAAGATTAATTTCATAAACTGAAACGACTAATTTTTACTGTCGTACCGAGTCGAAGCCAAATGCTCAAATAGATCCTTTGACCTAATTTACCTAAGTTTAGATAATTAATTAATTAATTATTATTTTTTTTTTTTGCTTTTCTTAGCAGTATCAAAATTAAGTGAAATTTCCAAATTACAAATTCCAACCTAACTTTGGTGCGTTTTCCACCCTGATTGAATCACTATTTTTATATTAATTATTAACACCAAATTTCAAAAGTCATAATAGATTTTGCAAATAACATCAAGATGACTGCAATCCAAACCAAGCAAATTTTCCAAATTGTTGATATAATTGTGCTTTCTTAACTCTGAAGATAATACGAGTGGTCAATGAAAAAAACACCATTCAACTCTTTAATGTTATAAAATTTTGATAGTTCTCTATTTGGTTTTTAAACTTTCACAACTAATTTAACTACATAGACAATTGATTAATTATCATTATATTATTTTTGGAACATGCATGTGAGTTTGTCTCTAATAGTTGGACGGTTGCACTAGTAAAATTAAGAAACTATCACATTTCTTTTTTTTAATAAAAAGTTTTAATTTTTTATTTATAAATATATTTTAATGGGTATGTATCATCTTACTCATTAAGAAATCTAAAATATTTTATTACGGTGAATAAAATAATTTCTTATCATACAAATGTCATCACATATGTAGAAAAGTTGAACTCCAAAAATTCATATTAAAATAGTTTTAAGCTCCTAATCATTTAAAAATAATTATACTATACATTTAGATGAAAAACCTTGAAATGTCATTGTGATATAGTTGGCCAATCAATTTATGGGTGAATTGTTCGTACTTTAATTAAGCATAAAGGAGAGCCCAATGTGAAAGAAATTAAGAAAAAACACACACACACACACACACATTATGATCATGTTTTATCCAAAAAAGTAAGCAGGTAGTGGATGGGTAGGATCGAAGATAGAAATTAAGGCTGTTAAGTCAACCTAAAATTTGCAATGAAATCCAGAAGTTTTTGCTTACGGTGTAATAATTCATGGTAATGACTCTAAATATTATATTCATATCATATTTATATATTTTAATTATATTGAATATATTTTATATTTATATAAATTTTGATATATTAATAATTTATATTAAATAAATTTATATATTTATATCGTATTCACATTTTTTTATCATATTATATATATGTTGTATTTTACTATTTTCTTATATCATGTAGTTGTATTGTATTTAAATAAATCTGGTCTTGAAAATACAACAGCATTGTTTGTAATTTGCTTTTAGAGGTCGGCAATCCTTACCTTTTAAGCGGGAGAGGGACATTTCCATGACTAAAAACATCACCCAAATGATGACTGTTGTTTTAATTTTTTCTAAAATTTCAATAGAGGACAAATTCAACATAAACATATATTCTAGAATTCTTATTTTAGTTTTAAAAATTAAAAAAAAAAAATCAAAAGGTTTATATTTCAATTATGGAATAAATACTCAAATGTATATTCATGAAATTTTTAGTTATTTAAATTACATTTTTAATTTCCTTTTTGAAAGTACGTGACTGACTAGCTTGTCTTCTCTGACGTACCCCTCTTATCAACATCAATCCCACCAGCTATAACAAATGCTCAGTTATAATTAAATAAAATTCAAATGATCAAGACCGAATATCTTTCTTCGATAGAAGACATCGTAATTTGAAATTAAAAAAAAATAATATTAAAATTTTAATTTTAAATTTTCTAAATGTTAGTTTTTAAATGATAGCAAGAATAATCTTAGGTTCAGAAATTGATTTTTCTATGTATTATATAAAATTCTAAGATATAGTTTTAGCAGAGATGCGAAATTGAAAGTAGAGACAAATTGCGAACAAAAAGAAAAAAAAAAAAAGAAAAAAAGAAGGGCAAGAATTCTCTCGCCATTCATAAGTTTTGTCATGAACTAACTGAAATTTGGTTGATCATACATCTTCAGACATTCACAACATTTTTCGACGGGTCAAATGATGCTTTTTTTTTTTGTTTTTCGTTCAGAACGGCGAACTTAGAGAGGACATTTCATTTATAGTTTTTTTTATTATAATATTATAATTAATCAATTAAAATTAAAAATTATGTAAAAATTTATTATTTATAAATATAAATTTTACTTAATTTTTTAAAATTCTATGTAATCATAAATGCTAAATGATTAATTATAATACAACTATCATAAAAAATGTCCTCTCAAACCTAAATGTCCAAATATTGATTTATTGACAAAAGTTTAAAAATCATAATTAACAACACAAGGAGAAGTATTTCAAAAGTTTCAATCAAATCGTGTTGCCTAAATCTTTGAAGAAAATCATTTTGATGATTGATATTTGACAATTTAACACTCCCATGGGAAAAATCAATAAAGCATCAGTACGAATTACCAAAAAAAATTTATATTAATAATAACAATACAAGCAGATCATCCCGGTCTGTTTCACATGAATACGATTTCTTATTATTATTATTATTATCCCAACATGTAACATAGAACATTTCACACGTGACAAAGGAACATATTAATTATAAGTAGATTTTTGGTTTCCTTAAATATCTGAAAAAAACAAAAATCAAATGTATTTTATTTAAATAGTATCATTATTTATGTTCTTGTCCCAAACGCTAATAATAATTACATGCGTTTAGTATCGAGCCAGATTCAGATCAGAAAATGATTTACTAATCAAAACTCATTATTTAAAATACACTAAGATAGTAAAAAATAATAATTTTATTTAAATATTATATATTATCTTAATTAAACTTAAATAAAATATTTTTTAAATAATAATTCAAATTGATCTAACCACCTAAAACTTATATCAAGCTTGACGCAATTCGGACCAAACCACCTAACCAAACCTGTATCTTCTAAGCATAGAGAAGTAATACGACCTCTTAGCCCAAAAAATTTTTGGTTCACAAATGTCTTTTAAATATTTTTTAGAACTAGTATATATAATAATTGTATAAAAACAATGAATAAAAGAAATGGGTTATAGGTTTTTCTTCTTCTTTTTTCTTTTTTTTTTTGGGTAATAATTTAGTCACATACACTTAATTGAATATCTAAAAGAACCAACAAAAATGTATTAAAAAATTGAGGGGGAAAAAACGAAAAAGAGAATAAGTTATGAACAGCTCTCACAAAAACTTTCATCCTTACTCAGCTTATTGAAACTGAAGGATATTTCAGCAAACTTAAAACAGAGGACAACTGTTTGTGGGGGTGGGGAGCTTCAAAATGTTACCTCTTTGTCCATGGAATTGCCACACACGTGATATATTTACATCAAGAAACCTGCAAATATTAACTTAAATTGTAAGAGACTTTTATCTTAGAAGAGGGGAAAAGCAACACGATAGCAAGAATTTAGGAACCTTTGTTGGAAAAAAAATAATTATGGAGCATCAAAGAGAATTGTAATCGTTTTGCCCACTGCTATCTGAAAACAAGGCTTCCGTTCTGTTGGAGACGTAAATGTTCGATAAGTGATTGATAAAATGATCTCAGTGCCTTGATGTCATTACCCTGCAAAATACACACCATCAAAGCATGGAGAAAATTTAGAGCAGCTGCAGCAATATTCGTGCGGTTTTAAGCTCACAATACCGACTAGGCTTTTTTTAAGTGCCGACAGTTAGGGGTAACCAAACCTAGGGCCAGAGAAGCAAGGTCCCAATGCAGCAAATCAACAAGTCATGAATTCAATTATAGATTGGTACAATAAGTGGACTTTGCCCTAGATGTACTAGAAGTGGCAGGTTTTTCCATCCTTGAGATCCTGGATTAAAGTTAACATTCTAGATTTACTATTATGATTTTATATAGGACACTTTTGATGGATTCTACAAGACATAGTACCCATACGCATATCTGAGGTCTAAACCGAGTTGCTAACACAAAAACAGTTAAGAGATGCTGATTAAGTAATTCTCAAACTGGAAAGGTTATCAGAAACCAGGTTTAGGTCACAGTTTCAGGCCATTATAGGGCAGGATCCAATCTGTTGTCAGCGTCATTGTAAACTTCAACAATGAATTGATTACAACAATAATAAAAGATAATCTGATTAAAAATCAAAATAAAAAAGTCGGATGTTACCTGCAACTTTTGGCAATACTGCTCTGCCAGATTTTGAGGGCAGTGTGCAGATGTCAATCCTTTTGATACAAAATGAACAAGAAAATCATCCCCAAACTTCTCATACATCACCTTCTGAGCCAACACAATTTCTCCAAATAAAATAAGCTGAAAACATAGTAGAAACAACAAGAGTAAGCACAAAGAAATGAGTATAAACCGTCAGCATATCTGCATTATATATGCAACATTGTCACGAGCAAAGCAAATAACACTCTTTGCAGGTAACGCAGAAAGCAGGTAATCATTTTTAAGCTCCCAGAACAGGAAATAAAAGTTTCTCTATTGTTGCTTCACTGCGCACCAATCTCCAATGCAGCTTTTACAGTTTCAAATCATCAATGGCATCTTAAAACAATCAATTCAGGATATATTCCTAACCACCTGAGGAAGCATGTTGATGCAAAGATAGACCAGTATAGGAAGCTTTTTTCTGTAATAAATAAAAAACCTCAAACCATGTTAAACTATCACATTGGAATCATTTCTAATTATTCATTTGGATCTCCTTTATGAGATGCAACAACACAGAACTGCACATCATTTTACAGAGGCGATGAATCTGAACTTCTTAGAAAAGAACAATCAGACATAATTACCATCTTATTAGTTAAAAAAGCATAACTAATTTGTATATAATTTTCTTTTCTTTGGCTTTAAGCAATTTTTCAACAATATAATGCCTAATGCCAACTACTGCAACACAGACAAACTAAATTTAACAAAGGTCATCCCCCTAAGTCTAAAAAAATAAATAAATAAAAAAAAACTTTATTCTTACAGTATTTGCATCACGAAACTCGAAGGATTTGTCAAGCAAACTGTACAAACAACAGTTTGTCGCAAAGGTCTCTATGATAAAACTTCGGAAACCAGGTACCTATAAATATTTAACGTTTAGAGCCATAAGCATCATTAAATCGACACAACAAGGCTAAGCATGAAATTTAGAAGGGAAAAAAAAACCTTGTCTTCACCATAAAACCCAGCACACCAGTCTTTAATTAATTGGATAAATATCTGCACGCAAGCCTATCTCACAGAAGGCAAAAACAGAAAGTTAGATCCGATTCCTGACTACATAACTTTAAAATGCTGAATCCTTTAGGTAATGAACAAAACAATAAAGCTATTAAATCACCTTTCTTGTAGTGATATCCTTATAGCGGCAACATGTATGTAACAGCAACTGCATAATTGAATTCAAGTATTCCCGGCTTTTGGGGGAAAGGAAAATGGAGGACAGATCATGTGTAGCTATCACATGAAGAAAAGTATATAATGTCTTTTGAAGTTCTTGCAATTCACGGATTTCCTAAGGAAAAAAAAAATGGTTCAATGAACACAGAAAAATAATCGCATGTCTAGCATAAGCTTGCAGAGAGTCAGCAGAGGTGCTGTTGCAGTGTTTCACAGTTGAACTGGAAGCCAAAAAAATTTCTTTACTAACTGCATAGAGAATTTAATAACAAAGTTTGGACAACAAGCATTGTAGCTGGGAATTATCATGAAATGAAAACGAGTTGAAATCAAATCATAAAGCAATACCAATGAATGCGACAGATGATACTAGAGAAAGTTTCACACTAGAATTAATGAAAGATCAGAAATGACCACTACTAATGGTTATCTACCTCTGTATTGGTTTCAGGTCCTGAAGAATTAGCAACCCTCTGGATGGCACTAAATACCCTACCAGCAATAGCAGGAAATACTTCTTCCAATATGTCATGAAACAAGGTACTGAATTTGCATATAAGTTGATTGAGCAATAAGAGGAAGCCAACCATTTCTTTTGGCTGCAAAAGGACATAATCCAGAATCATATAAATAATTATGCAACTGAAATATATACCAATATAAATTCCTTATGAAGCTTCTTTTCATGTATCATCAAGGTAAAATCCATCTCTAAGTGATCTTTTTGTGAAGACCAAAAGAGCTCACGATGACACCAAATATAGTAAATCACACATACGCATAGCACGAGAGAGGGAGATCCCAAACAATCCCCGGAGCATTTGTGTTTCAGAAGTAACTTCAACATAAATCACATTTCTTCTCAGTGTTAACAAACAATTAATTAATTAACAACTTGAACCCAACATCAGAAATTAATATCACTTGACAAGAGAAAATTCAGCATCCAGTTCTGGATGCAGCTAATTATGCAGCTTCCAAACACCCATTTAAGATTTCGTTTGATTAATAATTAAAAATACTACCCTGAGAACTGTTCTTAATGGTCCTTCTAGAAAGAGAAGAAAGTACCCAAAAAAAAGGGCTCAAATTTTAGCAGTTCTCTACCTCACTTTCTGCGAGTAATTGCTCCAATGCCTTTGGAAGGTAAGGAAACACAGATGCTCCTAAGGTGTCCACCATACGGTGTATGAATGATAAAACCTAAATACCAAAAAGATCAGCTTTAGACAATGTTGTAGACAGAACAAAACCAAATAAGTTCAATATTCAGCATTGAGCTATTACCTTAGTCCGCAGAGGCTCTACCTTTGGGAATACAACAAGAATTTGCAGAAGAACATCCAATGTCTGGATCATATGAAATAAAGCAAAATTTAATAAATAATAAGAAAAAGAGATAAAACAATAACATCAACTCCTTCCAGCACATCCATATTACTAATTTAAAACAAACAAATTTTTTTAAAAAAAAAAAGATCCATTATGAACTACTGGAGGGAGAGATAATAATGAAAATTCTCAACCCTGAGTGCAAAAAAGAGGTGCAGTTAAAGTACAAATAAAATCATCTATCTTAAAAACTAACCTGCTTAAACATGTGACCAATTGCAGGGCGACTTGCAGTTACAAGGCGCTCACTGAAACCCTGGATTATTATAAATAAAATTATGAGGATAGACTGTATGCATGGTCAACGCTCAAATTAACAATTAAGGATAGCTGAAAACTTTGACAACGTATGTTGTTTCTATCTAGCCAAGCAAAAAAATAGACTGAGAAACAAAATCTCAAAGAGAACTTCATATTTTTCCTAAAAAGAGCACCCCAAATTACAAAATACAAAATGATGAGCTACATGCTATAGTAAATGGTATACCATATCATTGATTGGATATAAAAATGAAACTTAAGGGAAAAACTTCTTGCCTAGTAGCATATTCCAAGATCCTCGGACGGTAGAGTAAACAATAGCCAACTGAAGAATTTTATGAAAGGCAATTATATTTAAGGAAAACCACTTCATCAAGAAGCATATTAGATGGTCAAAGATAGAAGACTAACCTTGCTTAGAGCATTAATTGCCACGATTATTTGCTGGATATTAGCAATTTGTAAAGGCGATTCTTCTGGATTCAATACTTTTGCATTCATCAGCATGGCTTCTACCTGTGACACAAACCATATGAGTAGAATGCCGGAAAAATGTATAAACATCAACTTGCTCACATGCTGGCCAAACAAGAAGACTATGCAAAACAATTAAAGATTTCACAGTACATATGAAAACCTGTTGACAAAGAGGAGTAAGCAGTGAAGAGAGATAATCAGATTGCTTTTCCAGTAGCACATCTTCCATTCCAATCAACAGGCCAATTGCCTATGAAAAATATCAGAAAAAGAAAAGACAACAAATAAAAGTCATCACTTGCTAACACAAGAAGGGACATACACGAATGTGCATCCATGGGAATATAAAGAGTGAAGGTACAAGTGTAAACACAGCAAAACATGAAAGGTGGGAATTGGGTAGAAACATAAGAATGAGATAAATACCTCAAAAATATGAGCACCATCTTCAGATCCTGCAGGTTCCTTTGGTGCAAAACTCATACTTGTAAATCGAGCAACTACATCTTGCAAGCTCTGACCATCAACAAAGCAATTCAGTAGGTAATTTTAGGAAGGAGGTGGCACGTAAACATTCACAAACATGTTTGGATAGTAATGGTACCTGCAAAATTGTATCTATGAAAGGCACAAGCTTCGATTTCAGCAATTTTACAACCCTCATGAAAAGATAACTTGCCCTGCGACTCACATAGATGTTTGGATGGTGTATGCCTCTTTCATCGAGAAAGGCAGCCAAAACCAAAGGAATATATTGTATATTCTCCTGGATGAACTTCATATACCTTGTTATTGTCTCCAAGTACACAAGGGCAACTAGCCTATGGGAATGGCAAGGAAATCTAGTTGATAAAAGATTTGTCACCAGTTCACTTAATAGTCCATTTCCTGCCCTCATTGCCTCATCACTCATAGACTCTCCAAGTGCATACAAAAGGGAAAGCGCAGCTTCTACCTCTTCCACATTCTTGTCTGGGGAAGATGCAATAGCGCCAGCTAATGAATTTCTGATAAAGATCTGAGTAACTTCAGGTGCTACTCGACCCACATTCCGTAGCAACAAAAGTAAATCCTTTCTGAATTCCACCATCCTGTTTTCTTCTTCAATGCCAATCTTATCCAATACATCAAGATTATTGCGATAAGTCGGATCATAACAAATCTGTGTACGAATCACTTCCAGTATCTGACTTATGTGAAGCATTTGATTCTCTTGCAAATGAGAAAGGCTTTTCATGGTGGCAACATAACCCGAAAGAAACTGGACAATACTAAATGTTGCATCCATCTCACAATTTTGCATTATGTAGAAAACGGTTGGCAAAACTTCATCTAAAAGCTCCATGGAAACCACCTTAGCATCTTCTGAGTTCACCCTTTTGGAACACTCTAAAACCTCCACTGCATATCCTGTAATTAAGGCCGTGACTCCTGAAACCAACTCAGAATCATTATCAACAGATATCAAACCAAAAACTCGACTTATTTGAAGACTCTTCAATAGAGATAATTTTGGCGGTGCATCCATTCGTTTAGAAACTACAGCCAAAACACATCCAGCAGCAGCACCACGAAGTTGTTCCGACAAACCATCCACCAAAATCAACTCAAACAGTAGTGGAATAAATGCATCATTCACAATCAACCGAATGTCAATCCAGGAAACATACCTCCTCATACAATCCAAAACAGTAGTACATATTTCAGGATCAGAATTCCTATACATAGACACAATGTCATACCATGCTCTAACAATCTGAGGCACACACTGATGCCTCATTGCATCCTTAACCCTTCCCGCAACTACCACATCCTCAGGTGTACGAGGATAATCCATACTAACCAATTCATCATCTAATGCATTCAAAAGCCGAGAGAACATATCTATCACCACAGCCCCTTTACTCAAATGAGGCAGGAAATCAACAAAAACTGATGACCAAATCAAAGGGTACTCAAAGTAAATCAAAGTAACCAAAACCTGAGAAAGCTTATTCTTTATAAACGCAGGACTGTCCAAAACAGCACACATATTATCATCGATACCTTCTAAACACGCCATGGAGAAAACCGACTTTCTGATAAAATCCTTCTCTTCCAAGCTCATGGACCCATATTTTGCCCTAATGACTTCCTGTAAAGCTTGTAAACACCAAAACTGAACCTCAACGAGCTTGCAAAAACACAACTTCTCGATACAAAGGCTACATAATGATGGGGTTGCTTTAATTTTCTGACAAAAGTTCACTGCTTGTGATTTTAACTCTGAATCTATGGTACCAGATTCATCAAAGCTAATCAATATTGCCTTTTCTACATCATCCATACTGATTTTTTCTCCCTTTTAACTGTTTTGTCCTTATAGAGATGATTCCCAAAAGCCCAGTTTGAAACTTTATTGGATTTTAATTCAGGATTCTTGAAGAGATTCGGGATATATATATATATGTAAGGAAAACAAGAAAAGAAGGGATTTTGCTAGATGGGTTATTGAGAGCTTACCTTAAAGGTGAAGAGATCAAATAAAAAGAGAGGCTCTTTTTTTATACATTAAAAAAAATAATGTTAAAGTGAGGTTTTAGGGCTTGGGTTTTTCTTTGTTTGAGAGCCGAATCGATATAAGAAGAACAGGAAAACCCTAGGGTTTGTTTGGATTGGCTTGTTTAATTTTTACGTTCTTTAGCTTCTCCACAGAAGAAGAGAAATTTGTGTAAAAATAAAAAAGAAAAAGAAAAAAACTGCTAATTTACTGGGGAAGAAGGGAGTAGTGGGCTTTTTTAATAGGGGAAGATTATTTGACTATTTTAGCCCTGACTTCAACGGGAAACCGACATTGACCTTTTCTCAGTCTCGTCGCCTGTTTGAATAGGGTATTTTGGGAAGAAAGTTAAGGGCTGTGTTAGTCCATTAACAAAAAGAATGACAGCCCAAATACCGAAGCCTAAAGCGGATGAAAATAATAGGCACATGACTCATTCATTCATCGGGAAAATAATATTTATAAGTGATAATTAAAAATTTATTAAAAAATAATTAATAGAAAAGTAATAGGTGATAATTAGAATCGCTTACGGCGGGTCAAAGTTTATTTTTATTAATAATAGGCATTAAATATTGTTTATTGCACTTTATTTTTTGCTAACTAAATAGACACGAAATGTAAAATAAATAGAGGTGATGGAGTTACTTATTATTATATAATTATTATATAATTTAAAGTCGAAACTTAATAATTTTATATTTATACTTAAAAGAAAAAAAATCAAGTTTCCTTTTAGGTTTTACATATGAAGATGAAATATCAGCAATTTGCTATTTAGAGAGACATATGAATTCATAAATTAACTGCAAAGCAAAGACAAAATGCTTTCAATTTTAATAAAATGACAGTGAGGAATCACATTTACCTACTCTCTTGCAAGAAAGATAAAAGAAAATCCATTATTGTTGTAGTTATGGTTCAAGCATGCAAGAATGGAGAATTTTACTTAGCTAAATGGGTGAATTTGGAACATGGACATGATTGTACATATATATAAATATATATGTGAAGAATATTTGAGTGGTGTTTTGTGATTATATATAAATTAAAATTTGGGGCACCTAAAATGCAGGTGATTAAAAAAATAAATTTTTAAAT
>JAQSVH010000002.1:12615964-12633253 GCA_029448705.1 Adansonia digitata
TAAAGATTGGGTACCATAAGCACTTTCTTCTCATTGGGATAAATGATATTAATGCTTTAGATTCATAAGAAAAATTTCACTTTCTACCATTTTTAAAATTAAAGTTCATCCATCGATCTGGACAAACACAGATTCACATAATAATCTCTTTTCTTTTCATTATTTGGCACCATAAGCTCGTTCTACTCGTTGGGATAAATGACATTAATGCTTTAGTTTCATACAAAAAGCTTCACTTTCCACCATTTTATAGAATTAAAGTTCGTATGTCAATTTGGTCAAACACAGATTCGCATAATAATTTCCTTTCTTTTCATTATTGTGCACCATAAGCACAATCTCTTCATTAGGATAAATGATACTAATGCTTTGGTTTCATAAAAAAAACTTCTCTTCCCTCCACTTTTAGAATCAAAGTTAATCTATTAGTTGGGATAAACATGGATTCACGTAATAATCTCCTTTCCTTTCATGAATAGGAACCATAAACTCATTTTTCTCATTAGGATAAATGACATTGATGCTTTGTTTTCATAAGAAAAGTTTTTCTTCTAACCATTTTTTAAAATCAAAGTTCATGTGTCAATTAGGAGAAACACGGATTCATATAATAATCTCTTTTCTTTTCATGTTTGGGCACCATGAGCTCGTTCTATTCATTGGGATAAATCACATTGACTCTTTGCTTTAAAAAAAAGCTTCTATTTCAACCATTTTTAGAATTAGAGTTTGTCTTTCAATTAGTACAAACATGGATTCACATAATAACCTCCTTTCTTTTCATGTTTTGGCACCATAAGCTCGTTCTACTTATTGGGATAAATGGCATTAATGTTTTGGTATCATAAAAAAAGCTTCTCTTTTTATCATTTTTAGAACTAAAGTTCATCTGTCATTTAGGACAAACATGGATGCGCATAATAATCTCTTTTTTTTTCATTATTGGGCTTCGTAAACTCATTCTCCCTTTTGGGATAAATAAATTAATGCTTTAATTTTATAAGAAAAGCTTCACTTCCTGCCATTTTTCAGAATCAAATTACATCTGCCAATTAGAATAAACACGGATTCATGTAATAATCTCCTTTTGCTTCATGATTGAGCACCATAAACACTTTTTCCTCTTTAGGATAAATGATATCGATGCTTCAGTTTCATAAGAAAAACTTAACTTGCCACCATTTTTTAGAATCAAAGTTCATTGGTCAAGTGGGATAAACATAAATTCACATAATAATCTCTTTTATTTTCATGAATGGTCACCATAAACACATTCTACTCATTGGGATAAATGACATTGATGCTTTGGTTTCGTAGAAAAAGTTTTTGTTTCACCAAATTTTTAGAATCAAAGTTCATGTGTCAATTAGGACAAACACGGATTCACATAATAATCTACTTTCTAATTATGATTGGGTGCCATAAACTCATTCTACTCATGGGGATAAATGAATTGATGATTTGGTTTCATAAAAAAAACTTCACTTCCTATTATTTTTAAAATTAAAGTTTATCTCTCAATCAGGGCAAATACGGATTTGTATAATAATCTCCTTTCTTTTCATGATTAGGCACCATAAACTCATTCTCCTCATTGGGATAAATGAATTAATGATTCACTTTCATAAGAAAAACTATATTTCCCGCCAATTTTTTAGAATCAAATTTCATTTGTCAATTGGGATAAATACGAATTCATATAATAATCTCCTTTCTTTTCATGATTGGATACCATAAACACATTCTCCTCTTAAGATATTTTTTGTCTATTCAAATATGATGAATTACATGAATAAGGCTACTTTATATAGGCCTAAAATCTTTAAAGTCCTAACTAAATAAAGAAATCCTAATCAATAAGGAAAATTTTATTCCTAATCCTAATCTGATTAGGATTTATCTAAACAACTTAAAATCTTAAACACAATCCTAATCAATAAAGATAAAATCTACTCCTTATCATAATCTGATTAGGAATTATCTAAATAAATTAAAAAAAATGAAAAGTCAAATTCTTATAAAAAAATCTAAAATCCTATAGGCTCATGAATACGTCCAAATTGGGCTTCAAGTGTTATTCTTCAATTTTTTTAGCCTCAACATAATGTAAAAAAGTGATCAATCTTGGCAATACATCTGATTAATCTTGAACAACCTTCTTTGCTTGCATTTTCATGATTGGTCCTTGCAAAGCTTGCTCCATGTGTTTAGTCTTTGCCTTAGTCATGGACCTCTAATTCCTTGCAAAGGATCATAAGAATTGTTGGAAATAGGTGTTTGTGCAAATTGATCTCCATTAAATTTAGGACAAGTTTACATTCTAGGAATTAAGATTTATAAGGATAGATCGAAAATGCTACTTGGCTTATCTTAATCCAATTACATAGGTAAGATGCTAAAGAGGTTTAGCATGGAAAACTCTAAGAGAAGAAACCTACCTATGGTACACAGCATACACTTCTTAAAATAATAGTGTCCTAAAACATCAGATGAAAGAGCATAAATGGATAAGATCGCATATGCCTCGACTATTAGATCCATTACGTATGCTATGTACAAGACCAAATGTACCATACACTCTAAGTATCACGAGTAGATACCAAAATGACCTGGGTGAAAGTCACTAGATCGTTTTGAAGAATATCCTTAAAAGATTAAGGATATCTTTTTGGTATATAAAAGGGTTGAATTTTATGTAAGAGGTTATACTAGTGCTAGCTTTTAATCTGATTGGGATAATAGCAAATAATAGAGCGATTTTATATTTACCTTTAAGGTGCTGCAATTATTTGGAAAAGTTCCAAATAGGCAATAATTGCAAACTCAAAAACTAAAGCCAAATACACCTCCATGTGTGAGACAACGAAGAAGATATTTTGGATAAAGAAGTTTCTCATTGAACTAGGTAGGGTTTTGAACATTGTTGATCCAGTACCACCTCACTATGATAACAATAGACCCATAGCTAAGCTAAGGAATTACAGTCTTATCACAAATCCAAACATGTTTTGCTATAGTATCACATTATTAGAGATATTATAGAGAGATAGGACATTAATATGGAATGAGTACCCACTGATGAAAACTTAGGTGATCTTTTCACTAATGTTCTATCCCAGCAGAAACATGATCATCATACGAAATGTATAGGACTTAGACATATAGGCGATTGGCTTTAGTGCTAGTGGGACATTGTTAGTGTAAGCCCTGTAAGCCAATCATTGTGGCTTGTAAGGCATTATCATTTAGTGATTTCGTGTAATCAAACATTATGTTAATGTTATAAAGGTATTTCTTTATCTATAAGATTTAATTATATAATTGGTATTAATATCTTATGTTGATAAAGCGTATGAAATGTATTACCGTTGCAAGGGAATTATAAAGACTTACAATTATGAGATCCTATGCATCAAAGTCGTATTTCTAAAAATGTTCTCGATCATCGTATTGTCAAGACAGGGCATTGATAATGCACAAAGACTGGCATATGTAAGCCTCTATGCATAGGATGCATGCAACTGATCTCATAAGTTGAAGTATAAAGACATTTGGGGACATCATATGGGTGTTTATATAGTAACAAGTTCATTGAACGTGACCTGCTATGAGAGCTCCATTTGATATTTCACTCAAGTATCTATGAAAATTCTCCCATGTGTTAGTAGTGTAAATGATCCTTAAACTTATGACACCATGTTGTCTCATATTAGGAGTGTCATGCTTTAATGCTATCACGAAAGGGTCCATAATAGATGGATGCTTATGGTAGGTGAGTGAGAAATGATACGAATAAAAACATTCATGATTATAGTGATAGCTCTAGTTATTATAGTAAGGTTGATCATTTAGTTGGCATCAAAGACATTTAAAATTTCATTTTTGATGACACCATTTTAATTAGAAATAGTAATTAGGATAGTTATTCCATATATTTTGATAGTGGAAATAAAATTTTTAAGATGGTCTAGAGAGGATTCATCACCCCAAGTGATATGAGGGGCCATATCTTACATCTACCTAGCCTATGTTAAGTCAAAGTCTTTGGCCAACGCAATATTGATTATAGAGTTAACACATATGGGTTACATACGAATACCGAATGAGCTAAGAATAGACAATGAACCATGCTCTTGCTAATTCTAAGATATATGATGAGAGGATATTTATTACACTAAGATACTAAACACTGAAGTGCTTACCAAAACCATCTTGACATTCCCTGCATGTTGGGTGGCCATGGTACATTACTATATGCCAATTTTAGTTTATGAATAAAAAATATTCTTCATTAAGCTATTTTGTATTCATTGCCAATATGATAGGGGCTTAATGGGTCATACACATAAAGCTGATTAGTGGAAATTAAATTAAAACTGGGTTTATATGTCTAATGCAAGTAATGGTTACTTAGGCCTAATTTGAATAAGCTGAAATAGGCCAGGGGTAAAATTTTAATTTTTTAAAAATTAAAATTTTAAACCATAGGCTGTATAAATCCTTGTTTTTCATCCATCATAGCTAGAATAAGGCTTTGAAATTTGACCAAGAGACCTTTGAAAACCTAGATTTCAATTTCTCTAAAATCCCTAAGGGAATTGGCGTAATCTTTGTATTTTTGGGGAAAATTAGTTTTCTTTATCAAATTTTCTTTCTTCAATTAAGGTTTTCTAAGTGCAAGGGAAGATTTATTAAAATCTAAGCTAGCAGAGCTTCCAAGAACAAAGTATCTTCCTTGTTGAAGGTTTTTTGGGTCACCTATGTGGATAACTATAAGAGGCTAGATGCTTGGATAGCTTTGGTTTATGATAATTAGACTCAATAATATTTTGATAATTAGGTCATGGAATTGCTAAAAGACTTTTCAAGATTGAGGTATGTTTGAATCTTAAATAGATCTTTAGGTTTCTTAATTTTAAAGATTAGTCATGATCATGCAAGACGATTCTATTTAGGCAGTCTTGGATATTTTAATTGTTATGTTTTCACTACCATGTTTATATGTTATTTATAAAATTTTTCTAATCAGATTAATTGTTGCCCCAGGACTTCCTACATGTTTATTGTTATGGATGTCACATTTACTTCACTATGTGTTTGTCAAAATGCTTGTCTAATACATGTCAAAAATCTATTTCTCAAGACCCCCTAATTAAGTCCATATTACCTTTAATAAATGGGGATTAA
Source organism: Adansonia digitata (assembly GCA_029448705.1). Lineage (NCBI taxonomy): Eukaryota > Viridiplantae > Streptophyta > Magnoliopsida > Malvales > Malvaceae > Adansonia > Adansonia digitata. The sequence continues at coordinate 12,621,152 of JAQSVH010000002.1, forward strand.
TATGGATTTTAATGTTTTCTATCAATTGGTCCTCTAATCTTAGGGAAAAATCAAGCTATTCATGTTTCAATTCAAGGTTAAATAAAGCCAAATATTTTGATTTTTAAAAGTAAAATGTTTTTTCTAATTTTTCTTAAGTGTTTGTGCCTTTATCTTTTGTCTAGTGTCTTTTGCCTGTGACATGGTTAACGGGTTATTTTTGTTAGTATATGCCCTAAAGCCCATTGGATTAGATGAAGCATATATTAGTTAATAATGCAAACCAATCAATTTAGTTAGTGATTTAAGGTTTTCATCCATGTTAGTGGCATGAATGATAATCATACAAACACTTATTAGATAAAGCCCATGAAACACAATGGCCTTACAAAGTTCATCATATCCATGTTTCTAAAACGTTCCTAGTCATCTATTGACTAAGATATGCTAAGCCTCCATGCATTTGATGCATGCAACTTTTTTATCTCCTAGAAGTTGAAATATAAATATACTAAAGGATAGCATATAGGTGCTTGTTTTATAGAAACAAGTTCATTAAACATGGCCCATATGAGAACTCCATCTGGTGTAAGTCACTTAAGTGTCTATGGAATATATTCTCATGTGCTAGTCATGTACATTAGTGCTCTGACTTATGGTACCAAGTTATCTTGTATAAGGAGTTTCATGCTTTAATTCCATCACGAATAGGTCCAAAATAGATGGATGCTTATGTAAGGGCATTTGGGTATGGCATGAACAGTATGAAGATGGATGAGTGATCTAAAGGGGATTCACCTCTCCAAGTGACATTAGAGACATATCTCACTTGTTCTTAGCTTTGGTTAACTTGATAAAGTTGTTGGCCAATGCATGATGAATTTACAACAAATTGTTTTTCTAAATTTATGAGATTAACCGAAAGCTGCAAGAACTAATATGGATTGATACATAAGTAAACAATGCACAATGCTCATAGTCTTTCTAGAATATCTAGTGAAGGAACTGAAGTACACTGAAAAGCTAGTTACAAAAAGGTTTCTTAAAAGGTCATATTGACTCTTCTTGTATATCGGGTGGCCATGATGCCTTGGTAGCAGCTAATCTTAGTCTATAAATATAAATACACTTAATTGTGGTAATTATATTTATTGCCATTATGATGGAAACCTAATAGCTCACACCCAAAATAAGATGATCTACTGGACTAAAAATGGAATTTAATTAAGTTGATTTAGTTAAATAAAAGGTAGAATAAGGACTTAATTGAATTAGCTCAATTAAGTATTATTAAAGACATAAATTGGATATATAAAATGTAATTATAGATGCCTTACTATGGCAGTAAAGATAAGAATGCCTTATTAAGATAATGTCTATTTGTAAACATGGTTTCAGGGATAATATTAAATAAGGCCAAATAATTGTATTTGGAAAATTAAATAATTGTTTTACCTGGGTTGTAAAATTTAATTATGAATTAAATTATCTAACATATAAATTAAGGGATTAAGCCTTAATTATCAAGTTTGTATTTGGAAAATTAAATAATTATTTGATAATTATTTAATTAGTTATTTAATATTATTTACATGAAGTAAAATTATTTTACTTGGGTTATAAAATTAATTATAAATTAAATTATCTAACATGTAAATTAAGGGATTAAGCTAAAAGCCCTAATTAGGAAGTTTGTATTTGGAAAATTAAATAATTATTTGATAATTATTTTATTAGTTATTTAATATTATTTACATGAAGTAAAGTTGTTTTACTTGGTTTATAAAATTTAATTATGAATTAAATTATCTAACATTTAAATTAGGGGATTAAGCTAAAACCCCTAATTATCAAGTTAAGAGAGTTTAGTTATGAACTATTGCAAGTTGGGCTTGCTAATGGGCTAGGCTCATGGAATAGCTATGGCTAAAATATTAATAAGTTAGTATTAAAGCCCAATCATGGACAAACTAATTAAAATGTTTTAATTAGGCTTTTAGACACCACCAGGGTGACATCAACCTTGAGGATGAATGAGATTGGCCCATTAGTCAAGCCTAACCTAGCCCAAGGTGTATTTAAATATATTATTAAGGTTTTTCAATCGATAAGGAGCATAGGTAAAACCTTAGGTTCTAATCCTTAGACTTTCCTAAGAGGGTTGGTGCAACCTTTGCTTTCTTTAACTCTTTTTGCACAACCATGGTTTTTCTAAGTGTTCTTGAATCGTTCTTGACACAAAAAAGGTAGAAATATAGTTTTCTAGCATTGAGCGATTAATTTTTCACAGAAGTTGTAAAATTGGCCAAATCTCAAAATCTCTATCTTCTTAAGCCCAATTATGCTAATTTGCTTTTTAGTTGGTCAGAAAGTGTTTTTGATCACAACCAAAGATAAGACATTAGTTTTCTATCCTAAAGGAATCAACCAGGATCGAAAATTGTGATTTTGAATTCATTTATTAACATCTACAAAAAACACTACTTCCTTATAGAAATATTTCTCTTTCTCTTTCGCACATAGGCAAGGGAATTATTCCCGGATCACATTGGATTTATACCTATTGGCTATATACCTTCTGAGTAAGACTTGAGAAGCCTTTTGGCTGGCACTTAGACTACTTTTGGCCTCAATAAGAGATCGTAATAATCAACCTATAGTGCGTTTATGCAAGGATCGCTTAGAGTTACAAGACTCTAAATAAGTATGATTTCAAATAGATCTATGTTTTAAATTGCAGTCCAATCATAAGTACATTCTTTTCCTAAAATCTTGAGGAAATTTGGATGTTTCATTATTTAATTTTGCTATGCATGTTTCATTTTGATTAAAAGTTTATGCCTATGTCAATATACATAAGCTCCAGATTGTTTTCAGTTCCATCATCCCAAACTACTCCATGATTATGCAAATGAGCTTGTGAAGCTACTATCACTAACCCTCTACTATCACAGACATTCTAATGTTCGTAACCTAAGTTTAGTTCTAGGAAACTTAAAAATTAAAAATTCCCCAATTTTAGCACTGGCGGCATTATGATCTGGCATGAAAATCATTTTTGAACCTTAAATCATTTTTCTATATTTTTCTAACATTTTCCTCTAAAGAGCATCAAACTACCTTTTCGATGGTATCTTATTTGCCCTTGGATCATTATGAATAAGGGATTACAATTTTTGTACCTTTGCTATCTAAAACCCTTGGAATTAGTGATTAACATTATGTTTGGTCATTTCGACCCTTAAAGTAGTTTTTCTAGAATTTTGGATATTTTTCCTAAAAACTAAATGAAATTACCTTTCCAAAAAGGTATCATTTTTTATTTAACGATTGTAAATGTGTCCAAAATGATTTTTCAAAATTTGTTGCACTTTTTTCCCTGCAAATGTCACCATGATGAATTAAACCAACTTAAAAAATTATTTTCACCTAGAAAGTGATTTTTTAAGATTTTTCTAATATTTTTATATTGATCTTTGTTAAGTTAGGTTTCTAATGGTATCTTACTCACCTTTAAAACTTTTAGATTAGTCCAAAATAAAATTAAAAAAGGGGATAGCATCGACGTTATTCCTTGCTTTTAACATTAATCAAAATTAATCAGTTTTCCCAAATTCCCTTTCTAAGGCATTGGAATGCCCCTAGATGATTCTGATCAATGCTATCCAGTCAAAAAACATGTGTCAATCTACCACTTAGGCTCAGATTAAGGTATAACATTTATTAAAATTTATCATTCCTATTTTTATCAAGTCCCACTTTTCAAATAAAAAATCATTGATTTTGTAAAAAGCTATCAAAATGTCATTTTTGTCAGGAAATTATCATATCGTTGTCAATTTTAGTCTTTTAATCTTATCTTTTCAAAAATTGTCAAAACTTATATTTCTCTCTCCCGAACTTTTTTGGGATTTTAAAAACCTAGACCTAACTTTCCCTCCTCAATCAACCAATGAATCCAAACACCTCTCAAAATTTGTTAATTTGGTTATTTCTAAATAACCAATGATAATTATAAGTTATATTCTGATCAATTGTTCTCTTTTCTTTTCTATGTGATTTATTTTATGCAATATTAACTTATTTTCCCTATGTCTACTAACACATTTATTTTCTTCGTTTTCATTTTGCATTCATATTTTCAAGTCCTTTATATAAATCAAAAGGGTAATGTTTCATATCGGTATCCCTTCAGTGCTTCACATAGAATATCTGATTTTTAAATTTAAATTCAAAGATAATTTTATAAAAAATCTTCATGTTTCCCACCTCTACAAGACACATATGGGATTAAAATATTCATTAAAACTTGGATTTATTACTTTGTAGAAATTCATGTATAAAAAGGGATTATATCAAATATAATAATAAGTCAAAATTAAGGAAACCAAAATCAATATACAACATGGCTAGATACTACCGATTTAGGGTGTTGTGGGGTGCTAACCTTTCCTACGCATAACTGACTCCCAAACCCAGCCATTAAATCTCTAGACCATGCAGACTTTAGAATTGATTTTTCAAGTTTCTTAACTTCGAATATCAATTTGAATAGGCATCTTGGCAGGCCTAGGCCTAACGATTAGTGCTGACTCCAAGTGTTGTCCATTTTGTGGTGGTCACCCAAGACTAGTTAGATGAGTAATTCATTCGACAGTCCCCCCTATGATCAAAAGCTGAGAATCCATACTTTTTCACTCCCATCATGTCAAAAAGAAAAAGTCTTGGTGAAGAAGATAGTTCCTCGAAGATAATTTCATCATTTCTCTTATATATTAAATTATGCGCACTTCCCATCCTACAAGATTTTTGAAAGGGCACGTTGTGAGACCAAGTTTCCTATTCTCTTCTGAACTGATAAATTACCAAGGCTGAATCCTTAAAAACCTATACAGTTTAGATACCCATTTTAATTGCAACTTGGATCTTATGACATAGGCTTCATACTCAGCTATGTTGTTAATACAATTAAAGTTTAGTTTAATAGTGAAAGGGTAATAGTTTCCTTTGAGTGAAATCAGTATTGCTCCAATTCTATGATATAAAGGATTTAAAGCTTTGTCAAAGTATATTTTCTAGGTCTCTTTTTAGTCAAAAACCTTTTTTCTCTTGAAAATACACATGAGGTCCTCATCCAAGAACTCAAAATTCAATGGTTCATAGTCATCCATCTCTCGACTTGCTAAAATATTAACTATGATGCTTCCTTTGATGGCTTTCTAATTCACATGTATGATATCATACTCTCGAAGAGTAAAATTGCCACCTAGCTAACCTTCTTAACAAGGTAGAGGGCTCACATAAATACTTGATGGGACTAAGCTCCGCGATTAGCCTTATGGTATGGTAAAACATGTATTGTCTTAATCTCTAAACGATTAAGCCAAAGCATAATAGAGTTTCTCAGCTCTCATTATTTTCATATTCCATAAACTTCTTGCTCAAGTAGTAGATATCTTGTCTTTTTTACCTATCTTGTTGTGATGCCCAATACATAACCCATAGACTTGTTGAAAACTGATAGGTAAAAGATTAAGGGTTAACCGAGGCTACACCAACATTAGCAAGTTTAATAGATAATGCTTGACTTTGTCAAATGCTCCTTAATATTCCTCCTCATTCTATTGCACATGATTCTATTTATGCAGAAGTCAGAAGATCATATCACACTAATCGGTTAATTAGGATTTAAATCTAGCGATGTACTTCAGTCTCTCTAAAAAGCTTTTCACTTTTTTTAGGTACGACGTGGTGATAGGCTTTGAATGGCTTTGATTTTGTCTAGGTTGACTTTTATCCCCATTTCATTGATGATGAAGCCCAATAGCTTCTTAAAGGTAACACCAAAGGTGCAGTAGGTAGGACTTAACTTGATTTGGTATTTTTATAGGTGTTTAAAAAGTTTATGAAGATTGGCAACATGTTTACTCTTTTTGGATGATTTTGCGATCATATCATCCACATGGACCTCAATCTCCTTGTGTATTAGATCATGGAATAATGCCACTATTACCCTCTAATATGTTCCTCTAACATTCTTAAGTCCAAAAAGCATGACTTTGTAGTAGAATATGCCCTACATGGTTACAAAAGTGGTTTTTTCCATTCTTTGGGTGCCATTTTGATCTGATTATATCGAAAAATTCATCCATGAAAGCAAATAAAGAATTATTAGTAGTGTTATCTGCTAGGGTATTGATAAAAGGTAAAGGAAAATTATCTTTTGGACTAGCCTAGCTTAGGTCCCTCCAACTAACACACATCCACACCTTACCATTATTTCTACATACTAAGACTTTATTGGATACCCATTTGAGATACTTGGATACTTTGACAAATATCGCCTTGAATTGTTTCTTGACTTTTATTTTGATTTCCAAGAGTATCTCTGGTTTCATCTTTCTGAGTTTTTATTGAATTAGTTTGTGTTTGGGTTTAATAGGGAGTTTATGGACTGCTATGTTAGTGTCCAACCTAGGCATGTCTTAGTAGGCCTAAGCAAATACATCTCAATGTTTTTGGAGAAAGATTATTAATTTGGCTATACTAGAATGGTTTATAGGGGTTCTAATTTTAATCTCTTTTTATCTTTCTCTGCACTTAAATTTATGGTTTCAATTTGTTCCTCATCGGGTAAGATCTATTTTTCTTCTTGATCAATCAATCTCAATAGATCTAGTGGCATGGAATTCCATCCCTTTCAGAAACAACATCACTGGCCAGATTGGCCATTCAAAATTGATTTCTAGAGCTTCATCAAGATTATCCATGTCATTTTCATTTGGGCACCTAGAAAGATGAGAAAGGAACAATATAGGCAAACATGTATAAAAAGTTTTGAAAATTGTAAAGAAAAGTAAAAATGAGATACAAGAGTTAAAATACATTGTTTAGTCATTTTATTTAATATTTAAGAACAGAAGCCCATACAAAGGATCCTACTAGCTCTTGGGCAAAAGCAAGTAAGATTAGTTTATAGCATTAATTTGAATTAGACCTAAAATGTATAGGAATTTCAGTATAAGTCTAGTTGCAAAGAAAATCTTGGTGGACACAAACAAATCCCATGGTCAAACCCTAATGTTCCTAGCTTATCATCGATGGCATGACAAAGCAATAGCCAAATGCCCTATTTAAAATGACCATTACATCTTCAAAATTGATTTTCTCTTATTGACTTGGATTCACAAGTCTTTTTGGCTTAAAACTCTCCCACTAAGGTGAACACATGATTAGTTTGTATTCCAAATCCTAACCCAATAGATAGGATATCCCTTTTTTCATGGCTTTCTACACTTGCTCTTTTTATTGCTGAGTATTGGGCTTGAATCCTAAACCTTATTTGTCAATCTTGTTTATCACTTTCATAGCTCTAACCATGCCTTTTAGACATTTTCCTAATCATTTTCTAACCGTGGCATCTTTACCAATAATCAACTTCAACCCCAGCAAGTATTCTTCAACAATTAAGGCTTGAGTATTGACAGACCTTCCCTAATGTATGTGGTGTTCGCAAATTCTAGCAAAATATTTTCTAAGTGTTTTGAAATAGTTTTCAAAACTCAAACTTGTGTAGTCCTATGAGGAGCTATTAGGTATAGTTTAATATTGATGTTTAGTGTCCATTTGGTTGCTAGTTATAGCACTTAAACAAGTGGCATTGGCATGCCTCTCATTTATTTAGTGTAATTACATATTAAGAAATGCGATAAAAGCGAGTTACTTGTGTGACATTCAAGCCTTTTGTCCATAGTTGCATCTAGAGTTCAAAGTCAAGTCACTTAGAGATTTTTGTTTTTTTCATCCCTTTAACATGTAAGGAATGTCTTTAGCCTAGCTAACAGATGTTAAAACATTCAGAAGCTAGTTAGAAAAGTTCACAATAAGTGGTCGTGCACACATGTTGTTATTAAGTTATTATAGTTTTCTAACACAGTAGCCTTGACAAAAGAAATATTTTTATCTATGTTGTTGTTGATATTAATTTTGTTTGTATTTTTGCTGCAATCCTTAGTGAATTTGGCTTAGAAATGTCCGATTTCATGGTTGGATGAGCCCAAAAGAAATTTTGCAACACAAGGTATTTGGATAGCTCTATTTCAGCAGTAATGCTATAAAGAAAGTTGCTTTCAGTGGGGATAACTATTATTGTTGATTTTTCCCATTTTTTTTTGTTAAACTAGGCTAAGTAAACTTTCTAACCACATACGGCTTATCCAGTGGAAGTCTTGGATGAACCAAGAAAAACAATTCACAAGGTAAGCTACTTGGACATGCTATGTAATGCACTAATGTCCAATAAAAATTTTATTTGAACCTTATATGATTTTTTGTGATATTTTGAGTATTTTTAATGTCAAGTATATTAAGCCAATATTCATAGGATTTTTACTTTGTAATTTTTAATGGTGAGAATAGTTTAAAATAAATTTGGGAAACCCTAAAGGTCAAAACTTCAAGCATTTTTTAGTTTCTTTAGGTTTTTAGTGTTAGCTATTTTAAGATATTCAGGTTCCTCGGAATTGATTTTGGAAGCATTGTTCTAAGAGTTTATAGGTCTAGGGGTGTTAAATACCACTTTCTTAATGGCTCACTTCAAGGTTCTCAAGTTAATAAAATTTTAATAAAAATTGATTTCTAGCCTTTTGTTTCAAAGTATTTTCTTCAATTTAGTCCTTAAGTCAAATTTCACAATATCTTTTGTGTGGAATCCAATGTTAAAAATAATTTTGATTTGATACCCAATTTAGATAAATTTTTAGAGTACATTATTATATGAAAATTTTCTTTTTACAAAAACGTTTTTCTCCCAATTAAGTTGTGAATTTAAGCTAATCCCAAACCAATATTTAGTTGCTCTTATAGGTACCCGATACATGTCCTGGGTGTAGACACCTCATTTTGTCCAGGCTCATTTTTGGCACCCAAGCACTCAATTGAAAAATAACCTAGGAGAGAGGTCAAACCCTACAAAACTTATCGAAATTTTCTTTTCTACAAGTATATTCAACCCATCTCAACATGATACTAAATAGCTCTCTACTTTTCTACATGCACATGGAACCATCATCCTACCCAAACAAAATGGTGTCTATTTGCCTTTATCCTATTCCTATTACTTAGCAATGGCCAAAGAGGGATAGCTACAAACACCTTATTTTGTTCGGGCCCACTTTTAGCACCCTAGGACTCAATTAAAAGGTGATAAAATCAAAAAAATTAAAACAAAAATTAGGGGATGACTACACGATGCCATGTTGCTAAGTACTATTAAGAAACACAGCGCCAAGCAAAAAATTATTTTGGGAAGGTTTAAAATACCTATAGGTTATATTAAAGAAAAATGTAAAATGAGGCATCAAAGGCCATTTTTCATTTTGTCAGTAAAATCATTTAGATGAATACACAAATCAATTTCCCACTGTTAGTGACCAAGTGGAGGTAAATCGAGAAACCACAGATGCGTGCACGTTATATCGGTGCATAAGTATTGATACACGGCTTGTGCATCACCAAAAATTTGAATTTATTTGTAGTATCGATATAAGAGGGTTTAGTCTCGAGACCTACTGAAATATATCAATACCCATCATCATTGTATTGATACAGACCTTGGTAGTAGCTATAATTGCAATTTTAGACAAAAATGTATCAAATACACAAGCTTGTGTATCAATGCAAGTTCATGGGGTATCGATATAAGCCTTTAAGTCTCGAGACTGGAAACAAATTTTTGCTTTTGGTATCGATACATGCTTCATTGTACCGATACTCATGGGTAAAAATTGCCTTGTGTATCGATACACAATGTTTTATATCGATACACAAAGACATATTTGCCTAGTTTGAGCCATTTTTCAGCCACTGTACCACTAATTCAAAATCTAATTCAAACACATTTCTTGCATGAAAAATCATCAAAATTCACACCAGGCTTAGTATTTGGGCCGGTGATTGGATTTAAACAAAATTTTAAAGTCCAAATAGCTAATGACAAGGGACATTTCATGACAATATGCAATTTGTTACAGGGTAGGGCTGAACTTACCCAATGCTCAACTGCATAAAGTAGTCTAGATCTAGTATTTTTGCTAAGCAAACTAATGGGTTTGCGTGGTAGTTGAGCACTGTACATGACCTCTGCATGAGATATATGCACCAAAACCTCAAAATGCCCTTGCTTTTTCATCTTTTGTCTTCATAGCCATATGGCTATATAAGCAACCTTAGACTCAGTTGAAGGACTACCAATAAGAAAAAAAAGATTCCTAGCAGAAAAACTCCCACTGCTAATCATTCCTTCAATATTCCCCAGCCACAAAAAACTAAAAAACTCTTTTCCATTTTCAGATCCCTTCAAAACCATCACCAAAGGTCTTTCCAAAAACCTTCATTTCACTTATATTCCCTCTCAAAACTCCCTTTTATCCATACCTAACTAAAAAGCCCCTCATTTTTATAGTCTTTTGTTGTCCAACCAAAAAAGGTGAAGTTCAAAATTACTGTTTAGAGAAAAAGCTAAAGTTTGAAACTTTTGGTATATTTTCTCCATTTGATTCTGCATATTCTTTGATTTTTCAACATTTTCATCATCTTAGTGACCTCTCTATGTTACCACAACCCTTTTAGGGTTCTCATGCATTATTGCTACCTTGTTTGTGGTAGTCTTAGAGTGTTGATATTCTCTTAATGCCTTGATATTACATAGTAGGCCAAATATCTTATCTTTCATTCTATCATCAGAACAACCCCTTATTTATGCATTTCTATAATGTTTCATCTATTTTCACATACTTAACACATGCTTAAATGTTCACCTTAACATGTCTTATGTATATGCACGCATTTTCTTATGTTTTAAGGAGTCTCGTGACATAAAAATGCTATCTTGACAACTTCAACCTGCATTCCTTTGCTTAAATATATTCATACACCTTATTTGTCATCTTTTCACATTTTTATTACCTATTTCCATGTTAATATGTCACCTATGTGTGTTTGTATGTTTAGTCCTTGTTCATCTTAGTGCATGTTATGTTTTGTTCAGGTCATTCCTATCAAGATGCATGCTTGTTTGCTAAAACTCTAATTTTTAAAAGAAATCTGCAAGTAAGTTCATGCTACCTCCAATAGATGAAGAATAGCATGGATTGAGTGTTTTCATAAAATTGGTCTTTTAATCTTGGGGAAAAATAAAACATTTCAGGTTTGGACTCTTGGAAGTAAAATACAGCTTTCTTGTGTTAAAGTATTCAGCCTTGATCTTGAATCTAATACCCTTTTTAGGGACAGGGTCAATGAGTTATTTCATTATCTGAAACTACTTTAAGATTGTGGAATAAACTAGTGATGCCCATGTTATTCTTTCCCCTACGTTGTGGATGTTTGAACATCCATCATTCGAGTTTGACCCCTAAGAAACCCGAAAATTGAATAATCCCTTGTTTTTGCCCTAGTAGCACTTTAGTGCAAATTTGAAAAATTATTTTTGAACTACAAATGATTTTCCTATAATATTTTGATATTTTTATTAGAGATTATCAAAATATCTTTCCACAAGTGTCTTGTTTGCCCTCGGATCATTCTGAATGAGGAAATTATAATTTCTCTAAACTTTGCTATCTGGAACCCTTGGAACTAGCATGTGATATCCTGTTTTGGCCATTTTGGCCCATCAAATGATAATTTTGAAATTTGTAAACATTTTCTCTAAAATGTTCATGAAATTTTCTTTTCGAAAAGGTATTGATCATGATTTTAACAATTTTAGATAAGCCTGAAAAGATTTCTCAAAGTTCAATGTGTCTTTTCCATGCATATACTGCTAGTGTCAAGATAGACCTAATTTCAAAAATTAATTTCACTTAAAAAGTGATTTTTCATGCTTTTTGGAATATTTTTACACTAAACCTTATCGAGTTATCTTTCCAATAGTACCTTATTCATCGCCTAAAGCCTTCTGATGAACCTAAAATAAATTCAGGAAGGGAGATGACACGATGTCATCCTTTATTTTTAACTTAATTTTTGAATCTCCTTTATAAAGACATTCGAATATCTTGAAATGCATCCGATTGGTTCCCCTGTAACATAAGCCCTTTAGACTCAGATCAAGGCTTAAGA
>JAQSVH010000002.1:12633353-12651375 GCA_029448705.1 Adansonia digitata
GTCACGAACCTACGTCTCTGTCGCAAAAGAACAACGCAATGGAGAAAGAAGAGAGAAAAATCGAAGGAAATTGTGTGTGGGAAAGGGAAAGTCAGAGGGAAGTCCTTATCGTGGACTTGGGTGTGTTCTGGAGCTTCTTCGAAGGTGGAGAGAATTATATCACGAATCACGATCACGTAAGTTTAGATTTCCCATGCTGCTCCCTTTTTTATTCATTGATTATTATTTACTTTGGCAGTTTTTTCTAACTTCCTAAATCTTTGCCTAAATTTGATGGTACAGGAATTTTTTAAATATATTTAATAGTTTGAATATATATCTAAATATAATAATAAATATATAAAAAATTAAAAATAAGATTAAAAATAATATATTTATAATTAATATTCATTTTGAATCTAATAATTTATTTGTTTTTTATATTTTTTTTCAATTGAGTTGCTACTGCTGATTACATTATATATAATATAAAAATATAATTCATATTTTTAAATTAGATAGAAAAATTATATTCAATATATTATAACTTATTAGTAGCATAGTTATATCTAAATTGTCATCAACTATCAACAACCAGATAATTTATTAGTATTTGATAGAATGCTAACATCTTAATTTTAATAAAAAGTTAAAATTCTAATTACAAATAAATTTAAGAAAAAATATCACCTTCATTAAGGTATAAAATATGACGTCATAAATAAATAAAAACGATAATGGAATCGTCATATTTAAAGTGATTCATTCATGCATCATAACAAAGATTCCCATAAAAAGAGTAAAAAGAAAAATATCAAGAAAATGGACACCGTTGCAAGTTGTTGTGCATGAAAAGGCAACTACAAAAATAAATCACGTGGCCATGTAGAGAAATAACAAGTTGTACAATCTTTGCTTTGCTTATGCTTATAAGCATTCTACTCAAAATTTTTTTTAAATTTTTATATTAAATAAATAATATTCATAAAATTTAAAAAATATATAATAATTATTTTTTTCATTTTAAAAACTTTAATCAAGGTAAAGTAGTAACACTTAAAGACTAAAAGTTCCGATGCTATTGCCATTCCAACACTATCTTTAAATAATAAAAAATAATTAAAAAAATATAATAAAATAAAGTATCTCATAATATGAGTTTAATATAAATATCTGATTTTTTATAAGATTAAATTTGATTTTAACAGTAAAAATTATTTTTTTAATTTTGACATTTTTTTTATAAAAAAATTGAAATGCCTTAAATTTTAAAATAAAGACTTTGTAGCAAATCCCCAACTTAGTCATACGGGTTTGCTTGTCCCCAGCTAGGATTAGGTTATTTTTCTTAATATATTCTTAAAATAAAATTAAAAAAAACTTGACGGGGGTCTACGTCGATTAACCGAATTATAAAGGCATAAATTAATTAAAAAAATTTTATTCTTTATCCTTAATCAATTTTTTTTATTTTAGAAGTTACATTCAAGAGTAACTTATACATAATTTTTTTCATTATTTATTTCCGTAATAAATTTACTTAAAAACAAAGCACCACAACAGTATAACCTTAAATCAGTTTTTAATTAACCAAAAATCCAGATTATCCAAAACGAAAAGCAAAGCTGGAGATTTGTCCCATCCAGTTAATTCCGTTAATTCTCAATGGTACTTTAGTGATTTAACTCTTCCCTTCCCTGGCCGCAAGCAATTTTCCACAACGAAAAAAACTCAGAAAAACAAAAAAAATAGAGGGGGAGAAAAAGAGTTGGCAAAGGAAAAATCAAAGAAGAAAGGAAAGCTCTCTCTCTTTCAAGCTTCCGTTTCAACAAACCGAGCCTCTTTGACTCTCTCTTTTTTCAAAAAAAAAAAGAAAAAGGGAATATTTTCTTATGTTCTGTAATTCGTCAATTTCTAAGTAGAAAATTTGCCTGTATATTTGTAAATATTATAGTTTAGAAGTTCTTCCCTTCAAACAATTTCTTCCTTTTGATTCTTTGCTTTTTATCTTGTCTATGTGTGTATATATATAATATCATATAAATATACTTGTTGAACCAAAGAAATTTCATTGCTTTTTAGATCTTACTCTTGAGATTCCAATTGGGTCTCTTTTAACAAATTCATTGGCTTTTGATTGTAGAAAAGATCCTTACGCTGAGAAAATTGTTGGGTTTTCTGGGGAAAATCAAAATATATTTATTGTTTCATTGCGGAATTTGTTTGGGTCCTGAAAATTTCTGGCTTTGGTTTTTTTTCTGGGGAAAATTAGTGGTTTTGTTTGGTGTCCGAGAAAATTTGTTCTTTCCCTGGAGGAACTGGGCTTTGATATTTAATTAATATAAAACCATTTCTTTTTGGAATCGATCTTGGTTTGTTCGTAGGCCATGGCGGTTTCAACAATAGCTCTTTACGCGAGTCCGCCGAGCAGCGTGTGTTCCACGCCGCCCCACGTCAACATCAATTCTCACGCTTCCTACGATTTCGACTTGAATTCAAGATCCTCGTCGACTTCCTCGACAACGGCTTCCTCTTCTTCTCAGAGACCCATTGTTGGTGGCCTTTCATGTCTTTTCTCCTCAACTTCGGTAAAGTCAAGCTTTTCTAGCGGTGGGGGAGAGGATTTAGGGTCTCATAGAGGGGAAGAATTGAAGGAATTAAGCAGTTCATTATGTTATTCATCAAGTAAATTCGGTGGTTCTTCTTTGAAAACCAATCAGAGCCCAGTATCGGTGTTTCAGGGCCCTGTTTCCTGTAGTAGCAGCAGCCCTCCAATGCGAATTGTTCGTGAAAAGGCTGGGGACGGGAATTTTCGGGGCTCGTTTCGTGCTGGGACTAATCGATTGTTCAATGGATTCATTAGGGGTACATTAGGGTCTTGTGTTCATTATGATTCCCCAGGTTTTGAGGCGCAAAGTAGTGGTTGTGTTGATGAATTACCATTCACTATGGAGGATAATTTCATGGAGGAAGTGAATTCAGATCCTTATGCTAAAGAGTTGCTTTTAGGTGCACAAATTAGGCACAAAATCTTTTCTGAAGATGTCGTAGTCAAGGCATTTTATGAAGCCGAGAAGGCGCATAGAGGACAGGTAAAAACGAAGAAATCAATGTTTAGTTGTTGATGCTTTGTTGTCTCTCATTGTTCAAAGGCTAATATGAATTTCTTTGTCTGTAGATGCGTGCGAGTGGCGATCCTTATTTGCAACATTGTGTAGAAACAGCGGTGTTGTTGGCATCCATTGGTGCTAACTCCACAGTAGTTGCTGCTGGCCTTTTACATGACACCCTTGATGATGCATTCTTGAGCTATGACTATATTTTTAGGACATTTGGTGCTGGGATTGCTGATTTAGTTGGAGGGGTAAGAGATATGAATTTCTTTGGTGTATTGTGTTGATTGATTTCTTTTACCAACCCAAATTAGATAATCTTGTCTTGGATTGGAATTTTTGGTTTATTCAATTGGCAACCTAATGTTGCAAGTATAAAGGACTATTTGTGATGTCATATTTAGTTAATTTCTCATCTTATAGGACAGGGATATGCATATGATTAGGATTTGTCCCTTACTTTATTTGAACTGGGCTAATAGTTGTTGCTTTATTATGGTTGCTGATATAAATGATCGTGAGTGAGGTTGTAATGACAAAACACAGGGCTATTGGATATTCATTGCAGGATGTGTTGTTCTTGTTGTTTCTCTTGGTAATTCAATTAATATATTGCTCTGTAGTTTTAGTTTGAACTTCATTTCCTAGTTAAAATTAAAATATCTAGGTATAAGCTTCACCAATCTAGAGCATTATAGACCGCATATTCATGGCTGCCACTTGGTTTGCGTTAAATTCCTTGTAAATTTCTGGCATTATAGCAATCAATATTCTTTTGAATAAAGATGTGAGGTTTAAGATTCTAATTATTCTATCATTATATAAATCATATAGGTATCCAAGCTTAGCCATCTGAGTAAGCTAGCACGAGAAAATAATACAGCGAGCAAAACTGTTGAAGCAGATCGTCTGCACACCATGTTCCTTGCCATGGTAGATGCAAGAGCTGTTCTCATTAAGTTGGCGGATCGGTTGCATAACATGATAACACTAGATTCTTTACCTTCGCACAAGCAACAGAGGTTTGCTAAGGAGACTTTGGAAATATTTGCACCTTTGGCCAATCGGTTAGGAATCTCTAGTTGGAAGGAGCGATTAGAGAATCTATGTTTCAAGCATCTCAATCCAGATCAGCACAAAGAACTGTCCTCTAGACTTGCGGACTCCTTTGATGAGGCAATGATCACTTCTGCTATAGAGAAACTCGAGAGAGCTCTCAAGGATAAAGAAATTACTTATCATGTTCTCGCTGGACGACATAAAAGTTTATATAGCATTTATTCAAAGATGTTGAAGTATGTTATCCCTCTCTACGTCTCTCTCATACACACATAAACACGCATGGCAGGCTGAGGAACATGGAGAGATTCTTTTACATGCACATTCACTCCCAAGCATGAGTTTCATTGAGAGACATTTGCACAGGCACACATACACGTGCTGTTGTCTGCATGTCTAACTAGTTGAACTCAAGGTTAAGTTAGTCAACCATAACATAAGCTTGCTCCTCTTAAAATAAAAGCTGGAAAGTCTTACGTTTTTTTTTTTTGGCACATTAAACTAGAAAAATACTCTTTCTTGTAATCTTTTCTCAGAAGAAAGACTAGGCACATGTTTTGGGAAATTTCTTTCTAGAATTCGGTCGACAACTGAGTAAGCAAAGGGTGGTTGAGTAGGCCGTAACTGTCTTGCTAGATGTTAATGTGAGAAAGAAAGTGATCATTCTTGTTGTGAAGATTCATGCTGTGCAGTGGTGGCTTTTTTTGAATTGCAACTCACAAAGCAGTTATTATTGAAGTAGTCAAGTTAGCATGTCCTATAAGGCTATAAGTCAATCTCTGAGATTATTTTTAATGACATAAGTTCAGTATCTAATGTAGTGTGACTATCTATTTGTTTGATTATAGCAACATATTTCATCAGGTTGTGGTGGGATCTAAATGATTTTATGATATCTCTATTTCTTCTTGTTCAATTTTTTAATAAAATTTACATTGTTGATGTGATGTTATGTTGTTTTTTGCAGGAAAAAGTTGACCATGGATGAAATCCATGATATTCATGGACTACGAGTAATTGTTGAAAATGAGGAAGACTGTTATGAGGCT
Organism: Adansonia digitata; assembly: GCA_029448705.1. Classification (NCBI taxonomy): domain Eukaryota; kingdom Viridiplantae; phylum Streptophyta; class Magnoliopsida; order Malvales; family Malvaceae; genus Adansonia; species Adansonia digitata. The sequence goes on from JAQSVH010000002.1 coordinate 12,638,554, forward strand.
TTGAGAGTAGTTCACCAGTTGTGGTCTGAAGTACCTGGAAAGCTGAAGGACTATATAACTCACCCTAAATTTAATGGGTATGGTATATAGCTTAATATGTTCTGGTATTGTTCTTAGATAGAATCTAAAAATGAGGGAGTTCCTTCTAACTTCTAACCTGCAGGTATCAGTCCTTGCACACGGTGGTGATGAGTGAAGGTATGGTTCCACTTGAAGTTCAAATTCGAACAAAGGAGATGCATTTGCAGGCTGAATTTGGCTTTGCAGCACATTGGAGATACAAGGAGGGTGACTGTAAGCACTCTTCATTTGTTCTTCAGATGGTTGAGTGGGCTCGATGGGTTGTGACTTGGCACTGTGAAACAATGAGCAAGGACCAATCTTCAATTGGCTACACTAATTCTGTCAAACCACCCCGCACCTTTCCTACTCATTCGGATGATTGCCTATTTTCTTATAAGCCTCGCTGCAGCCAGGATGGGCCTGTCTTTGTTATGGTGATTGAAAATGATAAGGTATGTTTCTTAAATGGCACTTTATTGCTTTCAAGTTGGCATGGTCATTTTGTGCTGCATGCTTGAATGTTATCTTTCCATTGAAATGGAAGACAAATCTGAATCCATACTTTTAAGCAAGCATGGGAGTTGAGCCTGTACCATAGCCTATATGATAATCAAATTTGTGTGCTTTGGGAGGCTTCTATTTTACTTACAGAAAGAGCAATTAATGTAGATGCATTCCCTACATTTTTTAATCTATTGCATTAATCAGAAATTTGGTCTGAATATTTATTTTCATGAATGTCGCAGATGTCGGTGCAAGAGTTTCCTGCAAACTCAACAGTGATGGATTTGCTGGAAAGAGCTGGGCGGGTAAACTCAAGATGGTCTCCGTATGGGTTCCCTGCCAAGGAAGAATTGAGGCCACGGCTGAACAATGAGCCAGTGAGCGACGCTACATGCAGGCTGAAGATGGGTGATGTGGTGGAATTAACACCAGCCATTCCTGACAAGTCTTTGACAGAGTACAGAGAAGAGATACAACGCATGTACAACCAAGGTCTCCCTGTTTCGACTACCGGGACTCCTGCTAGTAATATGGTTGCCACAAGAATTTGATCCTTTTCTATCGTTTCTTTATGCTAACACACCCCCCCCCCCCCAAAAAAAAAAAAAGCAATGGGTTTTCCTTGTATATAAATGAAATTTGTACAGAACAAAGCTATAGGGTTCTGTTACTCGGAAACATTGACTTCACTGGATTCAACGAAGAATTCAAGATTGATTTCTCAATAGTTTCCTCTTCTATTAATGCAATTGTATATTTTATTTACATACTCCCAAAACAGATTTTCCTTTTCGTCCATGTTAAACAACTAAAAATCTAATATGTCTGATGGCCGTTACTTCGGAATATGGATTAGAATCTCACGACAAGGAAACAAGAGGAAAAACACCTGGATATCTTATTTGTCCGGCCAAGACCTTTCTTTTCAAAGTTCTCTATTGCCCTATCCTTACTTCAAATCCTTTAAAGCGAAGCATTCAAATTATAAGCGTAACAGAAAAATAGTTCCCAAATTGCCAGAAAGAGATCGAACTAGGAGTGAACAACATTAACACCACCACTGGAAGAAGAAATTTCGATCCGATTACAATGATCCATTACATTCAGTCAATGATAACAGATGAAACATCAACCTTTTTCTTCATTTCTTTATAATGATAAAACTTCAAGCATTGCATATATCCCTACACAAAAGGATTGTTGAAACATCTTACAGAAAAAGAATCCTCACTTAGATCGCTTAGTGAGAGGAAATGATACTCTTTGAGATGCTGGGTGTGGCATATCAGTCTTATGCTCTTGCGAGGAATTAGGTTCAACACTTTCTTCATCCTCTTCTGTCTCTTCCATTGCCTGAGCAGGTTGCTTCTTGGGGATAGCAAATTGGTAGTTCGTCTTGATCAATGTATCCTGCTCAGGTGGGAGGGGAATACCAGGTCCCGGTATTGCCTTTGGCAATGGAACTTTGTTCCTATTTCTTGCCAACTCCAAGAGCACCTAACAACATCAAAGATAAAATATTTTCACAATCTAAACATGATAATCAACTGTCACTGAAGAAAGAAAGGGAAAAGATGGTAATAAGAGATGGGGAAGGAACAAAAATACAAGATTTATGTTATTTTAGCACTAAATTGATCAAAAGCTATAGAATTGAAAACAATTTTGTTAAACGTCAAGTAGGGAAAAAACCGTTTTTGTGCAAAATTACCTCTCTGGGTGGGGGTTGCGAGAAGCTGAAGTTGACTTTGGATTGAATCGCGAGTTTGACATCATCGCAGTCGATGGTTTGCTTCCCAGCATGCTCAGAGTAGACCTGTGCATCCGTCAATACATCGACGACATAGCGATACCACAGCTCGAGAAACTGATGGATAACGCGGGGTTCATAGTCCTCGACACCCATTGATTTCAGCAGTGACTTGACGATCTTAGCATCCCTCGGCATGTCCTCTTCCCCTTCTGCCATTTGCCTTCGCTAGGCCCTTCACCCCCCCCCGACAATATCAGAAAGTTAATGTCACAAATAATGGGGGATTCCATTCCCAATCCATGAAGCTTGATTTCTCAGCTTTCAAACAAGTAAAATTAACGAAACAAAGAAGAAAAGGATCTAAAATCAAAAACAAAAGAAAACCCTAGTCGGAGAAAGAAAATGTGAAATTACCTTCGCAAAGAGGTCGACAATAGCAGAGATTTCAGCAGTTTCGGCTGCAGAGGATGAGATAAGGATAAAGAGGGAGAGAGATTCGAAAGCCTTCAAACTTCGGAAAATCGATTGCTTGGGTAGCAAAAGCGGAGGAGAGGACTTACTCGGGTCGGGTTTGAACTTCAAAGAATAGCAACAACTTATTTATAATATATATTTTTTTATTTGTTAACAATCCCAATCTGGTCTAAACCCCTAATTATTATTTAATTAACTCACGTGGGAGAAATTACGCATATAAATTTTTTTAAACCCACAATCTTCATAAGTTTCTCAGCAGGATATAATATATGTCGTTTAAACTAGCACCCAATTGGCAAGAATTGTTATTTATTTTATGTTAATTATAAAAATATTTAAAGTTATGAGTTAAATATCACCCATTCAATTACTAAATTTAAAAAAAAATTATATTTTAAAATTTAAATTTCAAACAATAAATTTAAATTAAAAAATAATATAATCTTATAATAAAATGTACTTAAATATAATCTTAATTAATTTATATATAATGTATTTATTTATTCTAAAAATTTATATAAGAACGAAAATATAAATTTAAACTTTTAAATTGATTTACTCAACATATCATTAAATAAATTCATAATTTATGCTACTAAAATAAAAAGATTGATATTTTTAAATTTTTGTATAATATTTTTTAGAGGAATATCGATTTCCTAAAAACTACTCATTCCATCTTAAAAAAATTACTATATATAAAACTGTTTTTTTTTTTCCCCCTTTTTCTAAAGCATGTTTTTCTTCCTTCCATCTTGTAAATAAAGTTTTTTAATTTAATTGATATCATAAATCACATGATATAAAATATATAAAATTAAAATTAAAATATTAATAAAAATTATAAAAATAAAGATAAATACGTGTTTTACTTTAAAAAATATCTATAAAAAATGCATATATATATATATAAATAAAATTGTAAAACGTACTTTATTTTCTCTTCAAAATATATATATTTTTTGCCCCTACGGTGTACCGGTTATAATTCTTAAAATGAATTTACAGCAAGAATTTACAAATAAAATGAGATTTTATTCCATTAATAGTATTATCAGATTAAAATAACAAATTTTTTTTCTAAACTTTATCAATTTATAAATGATTTATTATATTCAAATAAAGACCTTTTATCGCACACAAAATAAATAAATAAGTAAATTAAAACTTGGCAGAGGTGGGTCATTTTGCTTCACGTGCGGTCGATCAGACTCTCTGCTTCAGCTGCAGGCGCCGGTTCCCTCTGTTTTAACGCTGATAAGTGACCTCCGATGTAGAAGAAAAGTTAAAAAAAAAAAAAACAAAACCAAACAATCATCAATATGTCCTCGATTGAACAAACCTTCGCGTCCTTAATCTCCCAACTAGCGCTTTCATTTGACGGCGCCGTACTAGGTGCTGCCCTAGCCTACGCCGCCTTCCGCACAATCTTCCGGTTCAAGTTGACCTCCAAGGCCCTCCGCAAAATTCGTGGTGCACCATACTTCCGCGTGGACGACCTCCGTTCCCTCCTCGAAGACGACAGGTCGGATTCCAGCGAAGAACCTATTGTCGTAATTCGCGGCGCCGTCGAGGCTAGGTCGGTTGCTGTTGGACGAAGCTGGAAGAGCCTCAAGAATAACGTGCTTGTTTCTCAAGAGTCCGGAGATAAAGCCGTTATTATCCAAAGAACACAAACTGTAAGGACTCAGACCTAAAGATTATTTTTATATAATCTGATTATTAAAGTTCTAATTTTTTATTTATTATTATTTTTTTAAAAAAATCAAGTATATTTACCATGAATGGAGAGGATTGTTTGGATGGACTTCTGATTTACGTGCTATCATTGGGAGATCGTGGGATAAAAAAGAGTCAACTTCAATGAGAACAGTAAGTTCAAAACTTTCAATTTTTCTGTAATTTTAAAAATTGATATTTTTATGCTTAATTGTTTTAGTTGTCTAATGCTGTCCAATTAGAACTTTTCTTGGTGTGTTTATTATGCTCAAGCATTGTAATTTTTTTTTTCTGTTGTTGTTATATTAATATTCCTTTTGGTCCTTCTTCCTGTTTTAATGTTCTGCAGGTTCCTTTCGTTTTGGTTGAAGGCTGTCAATTGCCGCAATCTGGTTTCATCGTTGTGAATATGGATGGCTCGAGGCATCCCCTGCCTCTTACTATAGTTTATCATCGATTGCAGCCTATCAATGCTTCGACATATACATTCCTTCAGGCTTTGTTTGGTCATGAATACCCTGTGAGTTAAGAAAAATTAAAATTTTTATTACTTCTTTTGAATCTAAAATCTAAAGATTTACATTGCTTATTGATTGCGGCATTGCATCATTTGTTAAATAGACTGCTCACCTGTATGAAAATCATAATTTTATCTGCTTTTAAGGTTGGTCTGCTTGATGAAGAGAAAATTCTTCCCTTGGGAAAGGAAATCAGCGCTGTTGGCATTTGCAGTTTAAATAATGGAGTACCTGAAATTAAGCCATGCAAGGAGCTTCCTTTTTTCCTGTAAGTGGTCCAGTGACAGCGTATTGTTAGCTTTTTATATTTTACTTTGAGGACTCGGAAAATTTCATACTTATAATGCGAAAACCAAAAGCCTAGCCGTGCCTAAAATCTTTTATTTGTTATTTGGACTTGGCCGATTCAAATTTTCATGCTTGTAATGTGAAATAGAAAAGCCTAGATCTGTTGCAAAATTATTGTTTCTCTATTGTAATTTAGTTGCTGTTTTTCTTAAAAATTTCATATTGCATTCTCAGTTCCATTATTTACTTAGCAAGAATAAAAAGGAAAATGACTTGAAAATGGCCATAGTCCAGATTAACCTTAAATTTAATTGTATTGCTTCAAATCATATATCTTACAAACCTCTTCATGCTTGCAACTACAGAACTGACATGACAAAAGATCAGATGTTGTTAGATCTTGCCTTCAAGACAAAAATGCTGTTATGGAGTGGTGTTGTCCTTGGTTCACTGTCTATTGGTATTCTTGGCTATGCTTTTGTAAGGTATTTTGTTTTAGTCTAATGTTTTTCTTTTTCTTTCTCTTACAGCTGAAAGGTTCATTTGATTTATCTCCTATAAAAAAACTGTAGACCATTTTAAAAAAAAGTGCAGCTATGCATATTCTTTTCTTAACTTTGCACTACATGATTGCCTTGTTCACTTTGTTAAAGGTAAAGATAATATGGTTGATGAATTGCCTTCAGGAACTGGAATAAATGGAAAGAAAGGCGGCTAAGACGGTTTCAGCAAACAGCCAATGCTGCCACTGATCACTCCACCTCGCAGATTGATTTGGATGAAGAGGCGGGTGATGTTCCAGATGGAGAGCTGTGCGTGATTTGCTTGATGAGGAGAAGACGGTCTGCATTCATTCCATGTGGGCATCTGGTTTGTTGCCAACATTGTGCTGTATCAGTTGAGCGGGAATTGCTGCCAAAGTGCCCTGTTTGCCGCATGGACATCCGTAGTTCAGTGCGAATATATGCATCTTAATAAGTAGAATGTGGTTACTTTACTGAACTTTTTAATCATTGCACAACATATTGACATCTGGATCTCATGAAAAAGCTTCAGGTAATAATTCCATACCATTCCCTATAGTTGGACCCGTAACTATAGCACTGCTAACTGGTTTCCATAACATTTGAAAGGGGCTGGAGTTGAGTTAGCTCCATAGCATGGTTACGGCAATGTGAATGGAATTAAGTCAAACTAGAGATTTTTGTCCTTTAAATTTTAATCATTTTTGGGAAAAGCTTCCAACCATGTTAATTTGTGTTTTTGAATTTAATTTGATTCTCTCCACCTTATGTAGATACTCAACCCAAGCCTAGTAAAAAACCGAAGCAAAATGTAAATTCCATTTCCCAACTTATAATTTTAGAACACTGACTATTTGGATGAAAGAATATGATAATGTGTTATTTATTATGCATATTCATGTTCTTGATATACTGTCAAAAGATTATTATTATTATTAGCATTTTTAGTAGATAATATTGAACTGTTTGTAATGTTCTTGAAATGATTAGTGTAATCCTTATTGGAGATATTGGATGTAAGCATCGTCTCCATTTTTCAAGGGACAGAAGCAGGAAATAGAATTGCAGTGTTGTTCATGTCAAAACTGATCCAACACTAGACTGAAAACCATCCTTCACACACAGTTATTACACTCCACGAATTTTCATAGCCAGGGATTATTGGAGAAGAAAAACAAAACAAAACCCCCCAAAAAAAATAATATCTAGAACTGGTTTTAACTCTCCTCTATCTTGATATCTAGCTTCCACACTGAACAAAATGACACAGGCTGCCCTTTCCACCACAACCCAACACAACCATCTTTCTCTTCAACTCTCATCTCCCAGTTACTGTCATACTTCCTCAGCAACGCTCGGGCTCCATCAATGGCGTCCTCTCCAAACACTTCTCCGGCAAACCCCACGCCTCGCATCCTCTCGCGCCATTTCTCTTTTCCTTCGTTCATCTCTCCTTGGTTTGTTAATGCCTTTGCTGCCTCTCCTTCCATTACTCTTCTTTCTTCACTCTCTCGTCCTTTGAATGCCGAGCTTGTTGAGTCCAAGAACTTCCATAGGTAATCCACTCTCCGTGAGAATCCAGTTGCGAAATCTCCACAGTTGCTGCAGCTACAATCCATGTTGTTCTCGCTTAGAATCACCCCTTTTGGTTCTAAGCTTCTTAGCATTTTCAAGAACTCGGTTCTTTGATCAGGCCCATTGTGCTTCAGATGATGCAGTCGGAATTGCGCGCAAACTATCAAGGTCTCTCGAGGTGAGTTGTCAATAGCTTCTGCATTCAGGTTCTGTAATGGGTGGTTCTCAAGTCTATTTATTTGTAAATTGATGTTCATGGACTTGGCAAAACCAGGAAGTCGAGAATAGAAATTGTGACCGAGTGGGCCAACAGAAAAAGGGGTGTCTGTGATTTGGTTGTTTTCAGCTTTGGCCGCCACAACTGTGATGCGAACCAGGGGAGGTGGCCCTCCAGAACGGCGAGACAAGGCCTCAAGAAGCGTCGGCCATTGAACACCATGAGATACCCCGATATCAAGAATATGAATATTACGCGTCTTATCAGGCTCTTGAGCAAGAATTTGGAGTATGGAAGAGTTTGCTATGTTATTAGGGAATGCAAACCAAGGACTAACCTCGTAGAATTTGAGCAAAGATCGTTGAAAGAACTTAGGCTCTGTGGAAGCAAAAGTAACTGGCCCTGTCGAGGCAGAGGAAGACGACAGGTGGTGGGTCAGGGCTCGTAGGCCGTGATCTGCAAGCCTGTGGTTGGCATCTCCGGTGGATGAGGCGAGCTCGTTGAGAACATACAATAGATGTTGCACACGTGTGAGGTTACCGGCAGTTATGGCTGCGGCACAAGGGTTTAGCAACTGTTCTGCCCATCTTCCTTCCTTGTTATTACCGTTATTACAGTTATTTCCCGAAGACTTGTTTGAATTTTTCTTGTTTCCAACTGACCTTTTATTTGCCGTCACCTCTTCAAGTCCTGCTTTACCGTCTTCGTTTTCGTCAATCTTACTACCCTTATTCTTCTTGTGCTGATTATTCTGAGATGGCTTTGAAATCAGGTCATCAGAGGCTTTCCTTCTCTTGGATGAATTGGACGGCAAGGGAGGATTAGGAATGGTGGAATCAGACTGTATGAGACCATTGTTGATATTATTTGCAACAGCAGCAGTAATTGTTGGACTATTGATAGAAGTTGCAGCAGCGCCTATGTGAATCAGATCTTGGCCCATATCTTGATTCGGATCCCACCATTGATAGCTGTTTATGTCACCTGACTCGTACGGATCATCCAAGAACGATGGAAGGAACGATACCGAATCCTCAAGCCAATCCAAGATATGATCTGGGGTCGGGTTTGGTTCTGCTTCTTCGATTGTCATGATTCTAGATTGAAAAACCGAGCTTCAAAACGGAGAAAAAATAAAGGGTTGAGAAATATGAAGTTATTTGATCATTGACCAAAAGAAAGAGAGATGGTGCTTGTAGACATGGTCTTTCATTTTTTGACATATTTAAAACATAAAATAATGTATGGGGCAGTGATGCAGCTTTGGAAGTAGACGGTAAAGGGAATATTGAAACAGTTGTGTTTGTTGTTTTATTTGGAAGATGTGATGTTTTTTCTTTCTTTAATTAAAGTTTTTTTTTTTCCTTCTACTTGTTTAAGGCTGTAAGAAATGTTAGAAACTTTTGTTTATGTCAGGTTTTGAGGATCAACTTATTCTCTTGGATGTCACCGTTAGTTGAGATCTAAAATGATGATTGGGAGAGTAAAGGGATTGAGATAAGCTTCAATTTGGGCTTTGAAGGGACGGGAACTCTGTTTTTGCTAATTATAAAATGGGGGTCTCTGTTTTTATTTTTTGAGTGTTTTGGGTTGGCAACGCCATTCACCGCTGTGAGGATTTCCTGGTTTTTAGTCCCTGGATTAATTCGTTTACTCGACTTCAAGTACGACTCCTTTTGCTATTCATTTTGCTATACAATTCTACCATTAAATGTTCGACTCGAAAGTTTGAAACCTCTTCTTAGTACAACTTATGTTTAAGAATGTCTTTACCTTAGCCTAAGTCTCAAACAGTTGACCAGCCCAAATCCCGATTACACAAAATTAAGAATAATTATCCTATAAATTCCCCGTCGTACAAATATTTGACTAAGCCTAAAGCCCAAGTCTCAAGATTAAGAACTTACTGATATGACAATCGGGACCAAGCAGTGTTACCAACTCGAAAACCTTGATGATTGATCATTGGAAACAAGATCTTTAGCAACATGCCATAAGGGTGAATCCTGCAGCAGGTACACTCTCCATCCAATCTCTGCTGTATATCCTTTGTTTTCCTTAACCACATTGTTACCTCTCTCATCCAATAAATCTGAGAAAGCTTCCAATGTAAAATGTTTTTTTTTTCTCATATTTCATTCGTTTTTCTAAGAGATGAGAGCTAGATGATTTCTTTCAAATCAGGATTCACATCCTTCCGACTGGTATGGAGGCACATTCCCAAATTGTCTTCCGGTTCAAGTATGAAACAGTGAATGACATGCAAATGCAACAGCGGGAGAATTACACCCTTTCGAGGTTTGTAACAATGGGATTAGAGTGAACCATACAAAAAGCCATTTTCAATCTCTGCCATTTTTAAGGCCTCTTCTGAGAGGCCCGAAAGTATGGGCCTCAGCACCTGAAATAAGTAATAAGGTCGGTGGAGATAGTTGTATTTGTCCTTAATTTATCTGTGATTTAATTGAACTCTTCCTAATGGGTATTGACTTTTGTTTTTCTTGTTTAGAGAAATCATCATAACAATCGTTGTACTAATAGTAGATGAAGTTTTATGAATTTGCTGACGAGAAATTATAGCTCCATATTTTATATATATATATATGTATATAACACGACAGCAATAGTTAACAAGATTCGCTGGTGATTTGGATATCAACACTGCTTATCATTCATAATTTTCATGGTAAGTGTGGGTAGGCCTCTCAGGTAAGTCTTGTTTATCAGACCAGTTCTGTCTGGGTCCGAGTAGCTGCATTCATTAATACGTCATGGTTTGATAGTTAGATTGTATCCGAAACTGCCAACCGAACCTGGTAAGAATGCAGTCCAATTTTTTTTTTCTTCACCATTTTTTAAAGTAGCTTGCCAAAAATTTAGGGGATTATTTATGGATGTTATGAATATAGTAGCTGGACAAATTAAGAAGGCACTCCTTTTAAGGAGAAATGAGGCGTTGGAAACAGCCAAAAGGTCAGGTGTGTGCAGGGAGTCAGTAGTCAGTCACCTTTCTTTCTCTAAGTACACAATAATACCAGTAGCAGTAGCATTTGCTAGTTAGTAGATAGTTTCACAATTTGAATTTCATTTTAAAAATTGTGTTCTTCGGCTTTTTCTTAATACAATCCGTTTATGGATTTTGTAAGCATGTCAGAGACATACAAAAGCAGCAAAAAAATGAAGCAGCAGGACCACTGCAGCAGCAAGCAGCATAGCAGAGGCAACAAATCCCATTTCTGAGAGCTCTTTAGGTTGTTTATAGATTGTTCTGCTTCTTGTTCCATCTGAGATTATATTATAAATATTTGGGTTTGTTTTTTTTCTACTTTAAAGATGATTAGTGCCAGAAATAGGTGCCCTTTGACTTCAAATCAGTGGCAAGAGCTTCAACACCAAGCCCTCATCTTCAAAAACTTAGTTTCAGGAGTTCCTATCCCCCTTGAACTCATTTATTCTTTCAAATTAAGTTTCGATTCGTCTTTCGCTTCACGCCTCTTCCCTCACCAAACTAGAAAGTACTTTATATGCACAAACAAATTGGACTTTCTATTCATTTTGCCTTTGTGCATTTTTTAGCTCGAATTTTCTCCTTTAAAAAAAAAAAAATTTGTGATCAACTCTCTCCTTGTCAAGTAACTTTGTATCTGGTGGTGGTTGCAGTTGGGTGGGGTTGTTTTGATGTGGGTTTTGGTCGAAAAGCCGACCCAGAGCCGGGGAGGTGCAGGAGAACAGATGGAAAAAAATGGAGGTGCTCAAAACAAGCATGCATTGGCTCCAAGTACTGTGAGAGGCACATGCATAGAGGCAGGAACCGTTCAAGAAAGCCCGTCGAAGTTAATTCAACCGCTACAACAACAACAACCTCAACATCTTTCTCATCAGTCAATAGAAACCTTTCCATTTCAACCTCCAGTTCTTCTTTCTCTTTCTCTCCACTCTCTTCTTCTACGCATTCGCAAAATTACATCCGTCGCAATCCTAACCAAGCCACCCATCTTGACCCCTTACTTTATTCTCATTTTCCCACTTCAACAAGATCTCCTGGTTCAGGCTTATCAGTTCCTCACCATTTCTTGGACTCTGGAACTGTAATTGCTTACTCTCAGGTGATAAAGTTTACAGGTTTTTCTTATAGCTTAAACAAAATAAAACAGATTTTCAAAAGTTTTTTGATAGCTTCAAAAGTCATAACTGTCAACACTCTTTGAAGCTGCATACACTAAGCTTCTGCCTCAAGAATTCATATCTGATTTTAGGTAATGCCTTTGTTAAAATGTCAGCCCATTGATTTTCTGTTCTGCAGTGGATCAAATGAATTTCTCCTTGCTTCTGGACATCTCTTAAAAAATAAAATTTTATTTTGAAGTGCTTTGTTCTGCCATAGAACACCAGATTATTGGTTATTGAAATTGCAGCTTGGTTGTCCACAAATATTTGTGTGCTTTTTTCTTGCTTCATATGCAAGTCTGACAGTAGTTTTTTGATCCAGACTACTTGATTTGCGGCAGCAGTAGTTTGCACATATTCTGCTTCTGTTGTAGATTGTGCTGTGATTTTTTGTTTTTTCGAACACCAAGAAAAAATTCTAGAACCTAAGGTAAAACAGTAACCAGAGGTGCTTCACATGTCATCTACACATCCAGCCCAATCACTATCCGAATAACCATGGAAACTGAAACTTTCACATTGACTGAACCTTATTCCATAATCAATTGTACCTTTAACATATTTAAGAATTTTTTTTGCTGCTTGTAGATGAATTTTACTAGCACAGTGCATGTACCTTGATAGCAAACTCATTGCGCACATGATATTTGGCCTGGTTGCAGCCAAGTACATCAAACAGCATATTAAGCTCCTATATAAGCTTTCATCAATCTTTTCAGCTCCATCTTCTTTGCAGAACTTCTCTTTTTGGTTCATTGGCATTGCAAATGGCTTGCACTCTTCCATATTAAATTTTTTGAGGACTTCTTTTGCATATTTTTGTTAGCACACGAAAATTTCATTTTACTTTTGTTGTACCTGCATCCCAAGGTAAAATGTTATCTTGCCAAGATCTGTCATTTCAAAAACATCTTTCATGTCTTCTTTAAACTTGTCAATCAGCTCTTTTCTACTTCCTGTCACAAGCAAGTCATCAACATAAAGAGACACCACAAGTATTTCATCATCAACCTTCTT
>JAQSVH010000002.1:12658599-12672799 GCA_029448705.1 Adansonia digitata
AATTTAATTTAATATAATTTTGATTTATCAAATTGAATAGGCTATTCGGTGATGAACAAGTCAATTGTTAAATATATGCATATTTATTATTTGGATGAAAATAAGTATTTAAAAAAATTATATATTCGAAAAGAAAGTGAAAGGTTTTTTTTTTTTAAAGAAAGGTGAATAATTATTTAAGAGAGTGAGCATTTTTTGCTAAAAAATATATAAAAATCAAAATATCCTTATTATGTTTACGTTTAATTTATTAGTTTTTTTAATTTTTTTTAGTTGGTGTCGTTTGAGTCTCAACATCAAATTTAACCAAGCATTTTTATTATTTGTTTTATATATTAAATTCTTGATGTTATAATGTATATATTATTCTACGACATTATAATATATATATGATGATACGAGAAATCATTTGATTCGTGTTAGTGAAGTTTTTCAAATTTTACAAGTAAAATTTGTAAAAATATATTAAAAAATTTAAAGAAAAACAAGACATACAACGTATTATTAATCCCACGTGTAAAATTATAAAATTTTAATGAATATTTAATCTTTCTCATTTCTTATTTAATTAAACAAAATCAACTAAAGACAAAAGTTTAAAAAAATAAAAAAAAAGTTAATTAGTATCTACAAAGTGCCAATTAGAACTGTCCATGAACTAGTCTTTGAAGATATCTTTTGTCAATTTGAGCTGAACCAACTTAGCTTGAATTAATATTTAAAAAAATATTTTTAATTTTATTGTAAAATATAAAAATAATAATATAAAAATAATATTTAATTTTTTATTAATTATGAACAATAATACATATAAGTAATCTAGACAAGTCAAATCAAATTTAATTGAAATCTAAACAAAAAAAAATTATATATTTTTTAAATATACTATACACCTATAGTGCCAAGAAAATATTCTTAAAATCCAAACAATTGTTTAGAAAGTGAAAGAAAAAATGTGAAAAATCTAAGTGTCAGGTGGGCACTATTTTACTGCACAAGTAAAGGGCTGAAGCCCCCCCAGTTTTGAGCGGCGATATGATCATTTCAATCCATGCATGTTACCGTCAATAATGGATTTTTTTTTTAAGACCTTGACTTGTTCAAAACTTGCGCCATCTCCCTGTTTCTAAGGCTCTCTTGGCCCTCCCAAGCAAACAAAAAGAAAAAAACCGACCAACATGAAGAAATCACAACGACAAACAGACCCAATACGAGGAATAAGCAAAACAATAGCTCCCCATAATCATAGTACTAAAACTACATTACCAAAAACTGTCTGGTTAAAGTAATGGCGGTGGCAGCTTACTGGTTTTTCAGGTCATTTCTGCTGTTTTCATCTTTCTTAATCGTAGTGTGGCCATTAAGATTTGGGGTATCAGATTCTGATGCGGTGGCCTTGTTAAAGCTCAAGAAATCTTTTACCAATGCTGATGGTCTCGGTTCTTGGGTGCCTGGCTCAGGTTCAGGCTCAGCACCTTGCAATGAAGAAAGACCTTGGAAGGGATTGCTTTGTTACAGTGGCGTCGTCAAGGGGTTGCGTCTCGAAGGTATGGGATTATCAGGGAAGATCGATGTTGATGCTTTGGTTGAGATGAAAAGCTTGCGTTCTTTCAGTGTTATGAACAATTCTTTGACGGGCAACATTCCTGACATCAATCGTTTAGGTGCTTTAAAGGCTTTGTTCTTGTCGGGGAATCAATTTTCAGGTGAAATTCCATCTGATTATTTTGCCAAAATGAGATCATTGAAGAAAGTTTGGTTATCAGATAACAAATTTACTGGGAAAATTCCAGTTTCATTGGCTCAATTGTCTCGTCTCATTTACTTACATCTCGAAAACAATCAATTTACGGGAAATATTCCCGATTTTAATCACCAAACTTTGAAGTCCATTAATTTATCAAACAATAAACTTGAAGGGGAGATTCCTTCTAGTTTGTCAAAATTCGAGGCCAATTCATTTGCAGGAAATCCAGGTCTCTGCGGGGAACAAGTGGGTGTTAACTGCAATAAAGTTCATGGTGGACATGATAAAAATGATACCAAAAAGATCATTGCTACAATTATAACGTTAGGATTGATGTTACTCTCAGTGATTATCTTCTTTGCAATTAGATGGAGGAAAAAGAAGCAACGAGAAGACGGCCATGTAACTGACAGGGGAAGCTCTAACGAGGCAGCAGTTGAGGTGCAAGTGCCAGCCATGGTGGCAGTCGAAGTAAGCAGAAAGAGTAATGTAAGCTCTGTCCATGGCGGAGGGTCTAACCGTGCAATGGCCAGAGGTGGTGCAGTAGCTGAACTAGTTGTTGTAAATGATGACAAGTGTGCTTTTGGGTTACCAGATTTGATGAAAGCAGCTGCTGAAGTGCTCGGAAATGGAGCCATGGGGTGTTCTTATAAGGCCACCATGGGTAACGGTGTCGCGGTGGTGGTTAAAAGGGTGAAGGAGATGAATGCATTAGGAAGAGAAGGATTCGATGCTGAGGTTAAAATGCTTGGAAAGCTACGACATCCCAATGTTTTGACACCAATAGCTTACCATTACCGGCACGAGGAAAAGCTTTTTGTTTATGAGTACCTTGCCAATGGTAGTTTGCTTTACCAATTGCATGGTATGAAATTTTTTTCTTCCCTTGAAGTTTATAATCTGTTGCCTTTGTTTTTATATTTGTCTCAAATCGTTATTCAATGTATTTTGCCTTTTCTATGTTACCATTTTGGCAAAAGATGCCTGGTTTATGAAGACATTAAAGTGTGATTGTGATAACCAGATTTTAGGACATTTTTTTCAAATCATTCTACATGTTAAGATTTGTTCTTTTTAAGCATCTACAGGTCTCATAAGGTTTTGTCACTTAGAGATGTGCCTCCTTTGGTACAAGCCAAGACCTCTCCTTTAAGAAATATCACTTTTTTGCGATGTTGAGTTTTAAGATGTTTTCCTGCATCACTTTACGTATCAGGATTTGATTGTTATCCACAGATATTTACATGAAAGATATTGTTTTCTCAAGATACTCACAATCCTGCAAGGTTTTGTTATTTAAAAGTGAGCCTCCCTTCAAATAACCTCTCATTTATGAGTCCTTTTACCAACCATGGTACTTGTGGGTACCCAAAAAATACATTTAATGTAAGCATGTCTGGGTTGATGACCAAATCCCAATATTTAAAGTGAAGTGAAGAAGGCATCTTGATGCCCGGTCATCACAATAATATTGCCATTAACAATTAGACAAATGCTATGCAATCTGATTTTTAGTTCATTCAGCATTTTCTTTCCTGTATATGCTTACTTTCTTATACACAATACTATGCCATCCATCTATGGGTTCTGATAAAAAGAAGCATATAATTTCTCCAGGTGATCGAAGCACAGCGGGTGCTGAACTTGATTGGCCAGCCAGACTAAAAATCGTGCAAGGAATTACCAGGGGACTAGATTATCTTCATACTGAACTTGCTTATCTCGAAGTGCCTCATGGCAACCTCAAATCAACCAATGTGCTGCTCGGCCCTGATAATCATCCATTTCTTTCGGACTACGGATTTTGCTCGTTGGTAAACATCGACGATTTAGACGTCCTTTTTGCTTACAAGACCCCGGAAGCAGTAAACCAAGGGACAGTATCGCCTAAAAGTGATGTATATTGCCTTGGAATCATCATTCTCGAGATCCTTGCGGGAAAATTACCTTCGCAGTATCTTAGTAATGGTGAAGCTGGAATTGATGTAGTTCAGTGGGTCACATCTGCATTTTCAGAAGGGAGACAGGCTGAGTTGCTCGATCCGGTGATCGCTAACAGCGGCCAAAGTTCACTTGTCAGCATCGAGAAACTCCTTCATGTGGCCGCACTTTGCACGCAAACTAGCGCTGACGTGAGATTAGACTTGAAAGAAGCCATTAGAATGATAGAAGAGATAAAAGTAGAGATAGAGCAAGACCCAGAGTTTCGAACAACAGCAATGGAAGTTTTACCATCGCTTGGAGACGGATTTGCCGATGCAACATCAAGTAACTCATCCAGTTTCCAAGAAGATCGTGTGTGACCAACGCAACGCAGCAAGGTGACATAGAGGCGAATACAAGGGGGAGGGGCTGGCAGAGCCCATCCGCCATCTCCATAGTGGTGATGATTTTTTTGTCTTCGGCAATTAAGTGAAAAACCATGTAAAGAGAAGGTTTTTGATTTTGTGATAATAGCTGTTTATAATTCTCAATGGTTGAATCCGTTGCAATGACTTCTACGATGATCTTTAGGGTCTTAACTGTTAGGTTGAAGTTAAAACAAGACTAATTGATTGGAACCCAAGAAACATTTGCACAATCAAGTGTCCCATGTCAGTGCAATATTTCAAAGGCGATGTTATCTCATACTGATGAAGTTGTGGACTGTTAGTGATTCTATATTAAGTTGCATCTCTTTATTTATTGCAAATTGATTTTGAGTTAGATACTTAAACTTAATATTTAAGTCCAAAATTTGTTCGATGATTTTTTAATTATACCTTAGAATTTGTCACATGATAGTTACATCTACATGTGATAAGGTCTATTTAAATAATATTATTATACCCCTACTCTGAACAACCAGATAAATTACTTATCAAAAGAATAAACCCTGTCCCAAGATGATAATAATAATGGTAAGCTCATTTTAGATAAATTTCATTTTCATCACATTTTCATAAAAAATAAAGATCGAGCGAACAATCCATAACACCTATATATAAAAATATAAGCAACCTATTTGAAGTAAAAGGACTCACTTTAACTATATTTTCACTTTCTCTTTTATTCTATTTTATTGATTTAAATATTAAAGTGTGTCTCGAAATATAAACTTCGACGCTTTCTAGCCTTTGTTATCCTGCAGGTCACTGCAGCAGCTCTGGCCCATCGTCTTTTTCCCATCCATTTGTTTGGTCACATCAATAAGTATCACTCCATATCGATGAAGTTTCAGATTAAATTATTATTATTTTTATTTTTATTTTGATTAAGTTTTAAATTATTTGTAATTTTATATCTAAGTTAAATTTTTTCATTAAACCAAGGACTTAATAGTCAATTAGGCTTGAATCGGTTGGATTAAAATAAAAAAATGACAAAAAAATTAAATTACGATTCGACTTGACCGACCTATAAATATCTTATTCTTCACCTATTGTCAATTGATTTTAAGATAAATACTTTATAAATTTATTTATCAATTAAAATATTATTCACCTCAATTTTATATTACAAAAGGTGAAGATTTAACCCAAGAAAATGAGTCTAGAAAAAATAGGATAAAAATAAATATTTATCTAATTCGAATATTCAAAATTCGAACTCGGCTTGGCCCTTGAAATCTTCCAGTTTTTTTTCCTTCGTTCAAAATTATTCCTTTAACCTTGAATCTTGGTGCTTTTAGATCTCCAGAACGATATCTGCAACATGAAAAAGACATTGATTTGTTGTATTATTTTTTATTCTGTAAAATCTAAAGATTTCATTTGTGCATATGTTTTGGGGTAATAACTTGAAATCTATGTAGAAAAATCAAAGATGAACTTACATTCAGGGTCTGTGTTGACCCATTTATGTCCATCTTCACTTATTCATTCCTGTGTTTCATCTTGATTATTTTGACTTTCTGGTTTTTGTTTGTCTTCCAAGAATTTCTTCGTGGATGACGATGCTTCACAAGGATTTTGATTGTAAATCTTCTTAAGCATTAACCTCAAAAGCTGTCGATGCCAAATGTCCAAGAAAGCAAAATAAATTAATCAATCAAAGAAGAAATAAGAGCATTTGCAGTAAATCATGCTTTTCCTCGATGATACTGCAATCTTGAGTAGGAGAATAGATCGTAAATGTTAGGATTCGAATCAATATTTAGTGGTATCATCATTTAAATCTGATAAATATTTATGATAGAATTAACCATTAAATCTTGTAGGTTCGGCTCATATAAGGTCGAGTTTTGGATAAAATTTTTATCAATTTAGTATGAATTACTATTTTAATAATAAAAAATATTTTTATTTAAATTTAATTATAAAAATATATACATATTAATATAAATAATATTTTAAGACTAATATAAATGGGTTGGCTCGGGTTGGCCTGAGCCCAAGCTGACCCAACCCAAATTTAGGCAAAAGAATTTAAAAATACCAAGCCCGATTTTACTTATGAACAGACTTAATTGGCAGCATAAAGTATTAAATTAAATTTGAAATATGTTCTTAATTTACCTTCTCCGTCGTTGATTCTTGTAGTGTATCTCTCAAACTTGTTGCAGGTGAAGAAAGGCCACTTGTACAAACAAACACCACACCTTGTTCACAAGCAAAGGAATTGATTTTTTTCCCAATGGGTTTCTTCTTATTTTTAGCACAAATAATGTCCTTGCATTTGCCAAGAATGATGCTGATAGTCCGGTCAATATCATCCTCACTATCCCCTGAATCACTGCAAACTCCATTACTAATCCTTCTCCTATCCACTTCCAAGCTCGGTGGACAAAATCTGGGCTCCTTCGGCCTTGACCCTATACCCATGATATATAAGTGATAACTAAATAATGTATTCAGTAACAGGATCCCGGGTCCTGAGACTTACCCGATCCATTTGAAGGTAAAGCTTAGATGTCGGTTGATCGAGGTGCAACAGTGAAATGAATGAATGAATAAATAACACACCTGTGACTTGGCAAAGTTCTTCCTTGAAGAAGAAGTATGGTACCCTTTTCTAAAGGGTCCCCTATTTTAACTTGTTTGTAAACATCAAGTAGCTGTTCGAGTACCGTCTGATGTATCCTTTCCAGGTGCCATTAACAAAACATACCAAATTACTAGAACTCTACCCTATCTCACTCAAGAACTCGTACTCCTTCCGTGAAAAACCCCATCTCTGCAATCACGCATTAAAAGAAAAGGGGACAAAAAAATTTACTTTAAAATTTTAAATTCCAACCAAAAAGTAGCCCAAAGAAATAAACTAGCAAAGTGAAAAAAGAAAAGAGCAAGACTTTCAGACACCCTTTTGATAATTAATCATGAATCAGGTCCCTTTTTACCTTACTTTTCTCAGAGTTTTTTTTTTCTTGGCTACCAAGCGGAAGATATGGAAAGAAAGCTAAAACCTTTGAACTAAAGAAGAAAGGTAGGAAATAATTCTTTCTTTTTCTTTTTGACTTAGGAGTGAAGGGAGAGACGGGTGCCTTCAATAATGAAGCAGAAGGATGGAAACAGAAACAGATGCCGACGTGTTGGTGTGTTGATTTTATCATTTGAAGAGAATTACGTGATATTTGTAGTAATCTGTACGATTTATTATTTTTGAATCTTAAGATTTAAAGAATATTTTTTAAATTTATAAAGTTAATTTTGTTCAACTTGAGAGAGAATTTTAGAAAAAGATAATTTATATAATTTATTATTTTTAAATCTTAAGATTTTAAGGATATTTTTAAAATTTATAAAGTTAATTTCTAACAACAATTTGAAGGAGAATATTAGAAAAAGATAATAGATTGATAATTATTATAAAAAATTAAAATTAAAAAATTAATTTTAAAAAAAGAAATAGTAAAATTAAAAAAAATTGATTGATAATTATTAAAAAGGAATAAAATTAAGAAAAATAATATAAAAAATAATTATTAAAATTATTAATAAAGATAATGTAATTATTATTTTACCTTTATTTTTATTTAAGTGGCGGTTGGTTCCCTAGGTAAGGAATCGATCCGCAACCAATATATTATATATAATATATATAAATTATATATGTTGAAAATATTGTTTAAGAATAATAAAAGATTTAAAATATTTATATTAAATCTTAAATCCATAAAATTATTTTATGATATGTACATAATAAAATTATTTTATTAATTAATATTTTTATTTAGTTTTTAGATGATGTATTTAAAGTGTTAATGTATAGATTAAATTACAGCTTAATTTAAGATACGTACCCAACCCTTTTGGTAAAAAAATTTTAAAATTTTGATCTTATTAATTATTTTTATTTTATTTTTAAATGACATATTTAGAGGGTTGGTCTGCACATTAATTCACAGATCAATTTAGAATTTATACCAAATCTGCTAAAAAAACAACAATTAATTTTATTAATTAATTTTATTTTAATTTTAGAATTTTATTTAAAGGGATTAATCCACATGATAACTTAAAGATAAATTTAGGATTGATACTCGAGCCGACTAGCGAAAAATTTAAAAACATTTATTTTAATAATTATTTTAATTTTATTTTTAAATGATATATTGAAAGTGATTAATCTATACTTTGACTTATGGATCGATTTAAAATCCATATCAAATTTAAATAAATAAATATTATTTAATAAAAATTTAAAATTTTAAAAAATATCATTAATTATTTTATTTTTAAATGATGTATTTAGAATAATAGATTTGTTTGATAGCTTCAAATCAATTAAAATTTATATATGATTTTAAATATATATTTATTAATAAAATTTGATTTCTAATTAATTTTTAATTAATAATAATTAAATTTATAAAATAAAAATAATCTCCCGACAAAACGGAGGCATGACACTAGTATATATGGATTTCTTGCTTTTTAGTTCCTGTAGCCTATTTGCCTCTTTTTAGATTATAATTGATGTATTCGTATTGAAATAATATTATAATAATATATTTTATTTTATTATATTATAACTTTATTTAAAATATTTTTATATTTATATTAATTTTACTATGATAATAATTTATATTATCTAAATTTTAAATTATATATTTATATTATATCATATTTTAATAATTTTATATATATTATATCTACATAACCGTATTTAAAATTTTTACTTATACCTTTTTGGTTCTTTGGATATTGACGAAGGGAGGTCACGCACTTGGTTCGATTTTATAAATTTTAGAATTAAATAAATTGATAATACACGAAGAATCCATCGAAACAATTGAGCTTTATACAAGTAATTTAAACAATCAAATTGAAATTGACCTATTGGGTTTAATGGTTATGAATTGAATAAGATAATTAAGTAAGATATGATTATATAAATAAAATTATAAATTTTATTTACATTTTAATTAGATATTAACTTGCCCGATCAGTTCACATAAAAAATAAAAAATATTAAAAACTGACTCAATAAACTTATTTTAAATAAATTTACAAAAATAATATTTATTAAAATTAATAAAATCTAAATGAATGAACCGAACATAATTAATTTTAATTGATTTAATCATTTGGCTCGTGCTTTAATAAATGAAAAGGCATATATAGTAGCATTATTTATTTTACACAAATAATAAATTATTTGTTTCCACATATTTAAAGTTATTAGATGATTATATCTTTGTACATATTTTTTAATATAAATTAATCATAAATATTTTAAACAAATTCAAAATCAACTGTCTAATGTTATATGCACCGATCATGAGCAGCGAAAGGGGCCGCATTTCCCTCTCGTCCGTCGCTGTTTTCGCCGCGCGATTCACATAAAAGATGCCGAGCTTTTTCGCTTGCTGTACATCATGCAAGTCCGAGTGTCTTCATTGTGGCTGCTGCATACTTGTTTCAAGGGCTACAATTGTGAAAGACATTCATACCCCACTCGCCCTTGATGCTGTTTTGGGCCAGTCTTCCGTAAATGTAGAAAAGGTTAGAAAAGCCGGTTACGGCTTTTATCATCGATAAATATTTGAATATAAATATATAAATATATATTTAATAAGAATGTATTTAATTTTTTAAATTTTTTTATATATTTTGATCATCAATATTCAATATTCCAATATTTATCTCTGAATATGTGCTAGACACGATATCAAATATTGATAACTTAAAAAAAAAAAGAGTTTAGGTAACATAGATAGATAGATATCTTTATTTTGTTGCAACTATTTTGTCTTCGCGTTACAATTCAGTGCAATTAGCAACATCCAAGCTTTGGTATATAAAAAAATTTCCTGCTAAAACTTTAATAAAACCTGTTACTTAAATTCAGATATAAATATCGTATATAAATATATTTATTTTTTTTCAAAGTTTACTCATGTATTTGAAAAATTTTTAGAGAATTATACTCTCTTAATCATATTTAAAAATAAGTCGAAGATATAGTTCTTATATACAAATACTTAAAAAAAAAATGAAAACTCAAAATATCATAAAATGACACATCTTGACCAACAAGAATAACCCTCTCTCATTTATCTTTAATACAGGCCTTTGATAACTTGCATGGTTAGGGATTTAAGATGTGAACTTCATAGTTCATTACAGTTGATATTAACTTAACTAGTTTTAAATTCGTATTATGCACGAAAATATATTTTAATAAATTTATTTAAAATTTAAGTATTTTCCAATACTTAATAATATTTTTCTTATGGAAGTGTCATTTCTTTATAATTTAATAAACTTCATAAATAAATAAAAAAAGAAACAAATAGAAATAATTTATAATGGAATTAAATTTTTAATTAAAATTTAATCTATCAAACTTTGTAAGAAAATCATTTTAATAAATTTATACATTAAATTTCATTAAATTTGTGGATATTAATCCCTTTTTTTTTTTTTTTTACATTTCTTTCAGTTAATTAATCCTTTTATAAGCTGCTTATCCGGAGTGGATTTGTATCAATTACATTTCTCTTATTTTATTATTGATTTTCTTGATATTAAATATATAAATATTCTTTTCTTTGCCTTTTGCGTGCAAAATTAAACTGAAGTTACCTTCTAAACAAAAACCTTTTGAATTTGAAAGTTTTCTTTAAGGAAAAAGAATTGCTTAAGGAAAACCTTTGTTACTCCCATTATTTTAGAAATTTATGGCATTTTTATTCTTAAAGCAATATTATTTGAGAAAAAAAGAGAAAAAACTGATATAATCACCTATGGAAAAAAATATTTTAAAAAATATTTTATATTAATAATATTATAATAATGAAATTTAAATAAAAATATTTTATTAATTAAATATTAATTTCGATTAGTTCGAGTTAAAAAATCTCATGTTTAAGTTTAACCTCGAGCAAAAATATTATGAATAAAATCCTTAAATTTAAGGTTACAATTGAAAATAAAAATGCACATAAAAGTTTAAAACATGCTTTAAAAAAACTAAGTATTTAAGTTCATCAAATTTCAAGCAATTAGACTTAAAATTCAAACTTTTCATGGAAGAAAATCTTAAAATATATATAATTCTATCTTGTTTTGATTTCAATTCAAACTTTGTTTGGTGGTTTTCATGACTAAAAACCAAGTGCGCGTGCAGATCTTATCCTATATGATTTATCCAGAAATAACGTTACCTTCCATGTTACTTGTGTTTATAAACTTGGTCAGATTTGTTTTTGGATTAATTTTTTTAATTTATTGAAAATATTTAAAAATTATTTTAGTAGTAATATTTATATATTTTATAATTAAATTTGTATAAAAAATTTTTATTAGTTAAATTTAAATTAAATTTAATTATTTTCGATTTGAATTATTAAGAACTTATTTTTGATCCAACTTATTTTTGGATGGGATGAATAAGTTGATTAAGTTGATCCATAGATATTTTTAGCTAAAGCCTATACAACTGTATGTAATTTATTGAAACATTCAAATTTAATCTAGTGATTCAGGGTTTAACTGCGTCGATCCGAGTTAAAATATTAAAAGATAAAATTAAAGTTTGAATTGAAATTTGAAGTTTGAAGTTTGAAGTTTGATTTAATTAAATTTCACTTTTAAAGTTCAAACTCTATTAGAGATAAAAATCGAAATATTCAAGTTCACTCAATTTAACTAGTTTATCAAATTAAAAATGAGCTAGATTCTAGTACTCTACCTTAAACGCATTCACAAATAATTGAGTTTGAGTTCAAATAAAAAAATTTAATATTAATTAAAAATAAAAAACTCGATTAAACTCATAAATTATTCAAATTAAATATTTAAATTTGATTCACTCAATTAGTTAAACTTAATTCACTAATAATTAATTTAAATTTAAATTTTTTTAGTCGAATTAAAATAATTTGTTATAACATATGTTGTCTTTACACGTTTGGTTACTCCTAGTACAGCATCGTGCAAAATGGTATTTAAAATGTTAAAAATTTTGTTTCTGAAGTCTGATTCCAAAGCAAATTAGCGATGGAATCCACAAAGGTCTGGCTTGTCATCTCCTTTTATCTCTCAACCGCCCTCGCCCTTTTCCGCCACCTTCTTCTTCACATCCTCCACTTCAACCAGTCCCCTTTCCTCACCAAATGCATGGATTCGATCTTATCTCTTTATTTCCGTTTATGTGATCTGTCTCCTTGCGCCATTGATTTGGATAACCAGACCACCATCCATTTCTGGGTCGCTAACCACCGGCGTTTCAACAAGCCATCTCTCGTCATGGTCCATGGGTATGGTGGCAACCCACTTTGGCAGTTCCTTTATCAAGTTGGTCCCTTGTCTAGAAAATTCAATGTATACATCCCGGATTTGTTGTTCTTCGGAAAATCTTACTCGAAAAGCCTCGACAGATCTGATTTATTCCAGGCTAAGTGCTTATCGGATGGGTTGAAGAAGCTGGGTGTTGATCGATTCTCCGTTTATGCGATCAGTTATGGAGGATTCGTGGCGTATCGGATGGCGGAGATGTACCCCGATGCCGTGGAGAAGGTTGCGATCATGAGCAGTGGGATATTGTACACCGATGACCAGAGGGCTGAGCAGTTGAGGAAAATCGGACGGCATCCGTCGGAGATTCTTGTTCCGAAGAACCCGGATGATTTAAGGTTGCTCGTGAATCTATCAATGTTCAAGCGGAATTCTCTCAATTGGGTCCCTGATTTTTTGCTTCGACAGTTCATAACTGTGAGTTTTATTATTTGTTCTTCTCTGACTCAAATCAATTTAAGGTTGTAAATCTTACACTACTATATTTGGATAGATAACAATAAAATAAAAGAAGAAAAAGATCAAAGAAAGTAAAATATATATATATATATATAATTGTATAGTTTTCCTTTAATGAGAAGCAAGAGATGTTCAATTTCTCCCTCTTTCTTTGGTGAAGAAAATTTTTCATCTGCACGATTTTTTTTTTCTTTTTTACTTTATTTTCCTTTCTTTTATCCCAATTCGAGTTAATCAAAGAATGGTAAAATCAAGGTTAAGTGTTTTTCAGATGATGTATGATCATTGGCGGAAGGAAAAGATCGAGCTTGCAGAGTACTTGGTGGAGAAGAAAGCAGATATCAACCTTCCTGTTCTAACTCAGGTTGCTTGCTTGACTGAATCCATGTTTTGGGTTTTGCTTTGTTTCTTATTCGTAGTCAGAGGATTTAAATTACGGTTAACGTGTTTCATGTCATATTTATCGCGGTTGTATATATTATAACAGATGCTATTACAGTTGCGGTAAATATTTGTGATGATCAAATCAAGATGTCTTCTTCGCATTGTCACCTTGTGTCCTCTTGCATGAATTCATTTCATATGGGAAAAGCCAGATTTCTCAACAAAATCTGTTGTCGTTTGATCCAATAGTCTTTTGTTAGAAGGGTATTGTCTCCTTCGAGCTCAATTGGTATTTGTGTTGACAAAAGAGCTCTTAATAGGAGAGGTTTTTGGTTTGAATCAAGAGAGACCACTTTCGGGTGGCAAAGTCTTATGGGATAGGTATCTAAAAAAGACAATATCTTTGATATAAGTATACTCGAAGAGTAACAATCAAATTTCAATACCTAAAGTTTACAGGGAAAACACCTTAAAACTTGATCATTGCAATATCCAAACCAAAGAACCTGACAATATCTCAAAATAACTATTATAATGTCGGCTACTTAAATCAACATTTCTAATAAACTCACCTGTTCTGATTTGGATGAAGGAAACACTAATAATTTGGGGGGATCATGACAGGGTTTTCCCAATAGAACTTGCCTATCAGTTGCAGAGGTAAACAGATAATTGTATTCATATATATTTTTTAATAACTATATATACTTGTAAGCTTTTATCTCCAGTTTTTATTTATTTATATATTTTTTTGGTGCGCTAATTTCATGGATTACAGGCATTTGGGTTCAAAATCACGGTTGGAGATCATCAAGGATGCAGGCCATGCTGCAAATATGGAGTCACCTGACGACATCAATGAGTTGGTATCATCATTTGTTTCAGG
>JAQSVH010000002.1:12680399-12694766 GCA_029448705.1 Adansonia digitata
AAGTATTTCAATGCATAGATCAAGACATATTGCAGGAATGCAACATTTAATGAAAAACATTTACCCTAACAGATCAATTACTAAATCAATGTGCTTTGACAACCTAGTAGTTTATGCCTAAAATACAAATGAAGGATCAAGTAAATTCATGAAAATTATAAACAATAAAGAACACGATGCAAATCTAGCCAATAGCCATGTGCTCTATTGGCAGAGTGCTAGATTCTTAGTTCCAGTGACCTGAGATCAAACCTTAGTAACCTCAATTATTTAAAAAAAAAAAAAAAAAAAACCCTCTAATCCAGGCTGAGCTCTATATGCAACCAAGGAAGATAAGCTTAAACTGGGGAACAAACTCTCTTTGTAGACTCCATTAATAAATTCTCTTACAGCATAAAATCATGAAATAGGAAATGATAAATTAGATGGTCATGCTTACCAAGTAATTACAGTTTTTGTTTTTGTCAAATCCACTAGAGCTTTTAAGCTTTAGTTCCTACAACCTGCAAAGGAGGCGGTTAACAAGGGTAGTAGGTTTACTATGAAATAGGGAAAGAAAGCTTATATATAGAATAAATGCCGAAGAAAAAAGATCTTAAGGAACATATTACGATCGAGACAGCATTAAACTACGACTTGAACAAGTCCAGCAGCCAAACAAGACTGAGAAAGATGATACCTATTTCAAAATTGAACTAAACCGTTTACATGTAATTACCAAAAATATTAAATTGAAAAATAACTGAAACTAAATAAAGGCTCTATATAAGCAGGAATAAAGTTCTGATACGAAGTGGTAGACACAAACCGATTAGATTTCAGGAAGAATGTTTTATGATAAAATATGACTTGAATGATAATAGAATTGTTAGCATGCGATCTCTATCTGGCTCATTAGACTTAAGGATGACATTAGAATGACTCTAGTAATAATGCTTAAAGCAGGTCGGCATGATTGCTCAGCAATCAAACCATTTATATTTCATATTTGAAAATGGATAACGCATGTGGATTATTTTCTTCAGATTATAGCCCTATCATGTGTAGAACTTTGCTACTCGGATTTGAGTGTGAGTATTAGATACGGGTATGTGCCCTACACAGGCATGCTCAACTTTTTCTAAATTTTTTTCATGTATTGGGAAGATTCTTGAAGGATCATATCCCCATACTTCTATCTAAAAAGAGTTAGACACGGGTACTTCAAGAAAAATGAAGAGTTGGAGCAACATATCTCATGATACAGCATATGAGTAGAAAATAAAGCTATACCTATCTGGGCAGTGACAAATGGAAGAGAAGAGACACTAAATCATTAGGGCAAGTGAATCATATTGCTTACCTATAATGTCCATAGATCCATACACATGGAATTTGGGTCCAAATTATGACCAAAACTTCTCTCCATCAATGCCGAGTTATTTGCTGCAGCATTTGTGAACCAGCTGCTTGTGAAACCAGCTGCTCAGAACTGGGTGAAGGTCTCATTAAATGGTTTGCACCAACCGGGTTGCCAAGCCCTTGCCTTATCATTTCTTTAGGATTATTAGCATTTGTTTCAGGCTGTGACGATTCCATCAGCGCCCGCATCTAATCAAAATAGTTTGCATAAAAGTAAAAGTTTTAATGCTTTAGGAGAGTAGGACATATGTTAAATATTTTTGTACCGAAAATTTTGTTCACCATATCAAGACGCTTCTTGCGGAGGTCACTTGATAACTGCATGTTCTCGAAACAGGATTCACATTCATCAGTTGTATTCAAATAATCAAAGATTTTCGTATAAAATAAAAGCTGCTTATGCTAATAACATCAAAAAAAATGCTAGAGAATTTGTTACTCCGACTTTTCATTTTTCTTAAAGTACCTGTGTTTGACACTCGTGTCTGACACATATTCGGATATGAGTATGGAGATATGACCCTTCAAGGTTGCTCCAAATACATGGAAAACTTTGGAAAATTTGAATATACCTATGTCGGACACATACACGTATCCGAAACTTACACCCGAGTCTAAGTAACATAGCTAGAGAACATAGCTTGAAAAGGTTAAATTTGATAGGCAAAGGTAAATGTAACTAAAATATGAAAGATAATACCGAGAGAAAAGATTTTGAAAAACATAGATATGTGTTAAACTAAGAGTTCCTAAATAAAGAAGAATATCACTTTGAAAAGGAAATTCGGATTCACATACATTAAGTCAAGATTCTAGGACATTTTGTGCAGTAACATCTCAAAAACGATAAAAGAGAAACCCTTACAGATCTTGTTTGGTTCTGCTCTTCGCTCGAAAATCCCGGAATAGTCAAACGCCAGTTTTTCTCTGTACATTATCCCATGTACAACATTCATTACAGCATTATCAGCTTCACTTGGAATTAAAGCAAGAAGAAACTATAAAAAGGTTGTCTTATGCAAAGTCAACATATAAAATTTTTAGCAGTAAAACATAATCTAAAAATAATATACACGATATAGGAAGTGCATAGGAAGCCACACTTGGAAGGAGAAAGTTTATGCATCAACTATAGTAAGTTTCAGAAATTCTATTGACTGCGAGTGTATACATGGGGCAATTACAGATCCATGCCCGGAAGGCTGATCTTGAATCTACAAAGAGGCAAATCCACGATTCAATAGCCGTATAGGCCTGGAGCTTTAGTCTTGAACCATGACCAGCAACAGGATTTAATTTAGTTCTGTTGTATCTTGCATTAACATTTAACTCTTCCAAAGAAATGCAAAATAGTGAAATACAAACCTAAGTGTAGCAAGAGATCCTTGGACTCTAATGTTGACGATTTCCGATGCTTTGCCAAACTGCATGCAAATGTAGTCACCTGATAACGAGTGAAAAGATATAAGTTTTAAACCAAGAAGACCATTACTTAACTGCCGATGAAGGTATCCATAAGGTGGGAGGAAACAGTGAAAATATGAGTGGCACATGCACATACACATACACACAACCCCCAGATATAGAAAAGCAATATCAACAAGATAAAGCCTTTAAAGAAGATGCATTCTAGCTTAGCAGAGCCTTACAGAGTCTATAAAATCATCAGCAATCTCCAGAAGTAGATTCTCAACTTCTGGTTCCAGCTTTCCTTGCGAATCAACCTGAACATAGCCAAACGATGAATGCCACAATTTATGACAACAGACTGAAGAAAATCATTGGACACTAATGAAAGTAAAAACCTGTAAAACTAGATCCTGTATCTTTCTCTTTCCAAGAAGTTGATTGGTCGCTTCAGTTCCTTGGCTCGAACTTTCCCCAGGTGTGGTGGCACCAGATGCAGTTGCATTGGGCTGTGATCCTGTCAAACTGAGAGTTTTCTGGCCCGCAGGTCCCGACATCCTTGGAGACTGCTGCTGTTGTGGCTGATGCAATAGTGATTGTTGTGGTTGTAATTGTTGTTGAGGTTGTTGTTGCAGCTGCTGCTGATGTTGCTGTGGCTGTTGCACTTGCGTATATCCCATTTGTGACTGCTGTTGTACAAGCTGAGACAATTGTTGAGGATTCAAAGCCGTAGAATTTTGCAGCATCTGAGGAGAAGAAAAAGCCAGTTGCTGTTGCAAGAGGACCTGTGGCTGCCTCTGAAGGTGGAAGGAAGGTGAGCCTGCACCAGATATTGACGGCATCTGCTTCAACAACTGTTGCTGCAAAAGAGAGTTCTGCATCATACCCGGTTGTCCACTCTGAGCCAGCCCTGATAACTGAGGGTTTACAAATGCCTGAGAAGATGTTCTTTGTAAGCTTTGAACCTGTAGTTTACAGAGGGGATATCGCACACTGAGATCACGCATACATATTAATTCAAAAACAAGCATTAAAACCACATGACAAAATCTCATGTATTGCCTACCCCCGTAGAATTTTCATCAAAGGGGGCAATGTCATAACAAGACAGGTTGAGAAATAAAATTCAATTAAAGAGATAACATAATATATTTGGTTTTACTTTAGCTTTATTAGTGGACCTAAAATAACATGCAATGGGTAAATCTTCCATCTATTCCCAGTATAGTCAAAGGAAAGTAGGCCATTGCCAAATAAAACCATTTTAACGGAATTGAATACAATAACTATGCAACAGAAGAAGTACAATCATTCAACAAAACATGAACAGTTGGCCGAGAATGCAAAAGCTGTCAAAACATCTTAGATAAGATTCTACTTCTGTTAATGTGCAATATGAAAAATTTTTATCAAACAATATGAATTGCTATTTGTTTGCAAAATCACACCACTAATTTCCAATTCTTTACCCGCAGACAAGATATTAAATGATCATGAAGTCCGTGCCCTTTTTATTTAACACAACAAAATAACTTTTACAATGTATCTGACAATAAAAATTCAGATAAATGTCATGAATAGTGCTAACCGTTCAGTTCCATAAAATACAAATGAAGATCTAACTTTTAACTTTAAAAAACTCGAGGGAGTACGTCTCACAGGAAATTCAAATAACCAGCAAGGTATAATGGCTTGATCAAAAAGAAAAGTATTTCTTGCATGAGACGTTAAACATAATGATTATAATATACATTAGTCGTGACACTTAACTAGCAATTATCTAAACCCAAGTTATAACAAAAATTGTTGTCATTGTGGTATCCAAGGAAATACATGACTTCCATTTTTCACTTAAGTGTTAATCCTTTACATATTACAGAAAGCATATGCTACCTAAAGTCGCCAATTTCCAATTATAAGAATAAATAATTAAAACTTTTCTTCATATAGTCTGAGTAGACGTAAGTCAAAGAACAGTACACTTAAGTTCGCAAAAATCTAAAGAGCACTGCGGCATTAAAAAAACTGTACTCCTTCAAACTTCACATCATTGAAGTTTCAAAATACCTGAGGAGATGCGAGTTGTGTTTGTTGCGATAACTGCTGCCTCATCTGTCCTTGATTTATCAGCTGTTGAGCATAAAGAGCTCCATTAGCCTTTAGTTGTGAGCTCATCCCCATTGCCTGCATCCCATGCAAAGATTGCCCAGTTGGGTTTCCTGGATGAAACTGAGACCCTTGCACCAAGCCAGCTTTCTGCCTCGGCTACATAAAAAACCTTAGATGTTTTCAGAAAAGAATTACCATTTCCATAAGCAATGAAAAACATGACAGGAGTGGTATCTATCAGGCCCCATCTAGTAATTTTTTCTGCAATAATCAGATTACTAATACCATTAAAAAATAATTACAATGAATTTACTATGAAAACTAGGTCTATATCAAGCAAGCAATCATTATAATCTTAGAGCTTTAGATGGTTAAAAATTAAAACATAATTTAAATTGCTCTGGAGCAAGAAAGGATATCAGAGAAAATATACCCTTTAGTAACTACAAAATGCTAAAGGGCGGAGAAACAATGCAATTGTTACCTTGAAAAGGCAAGGAAAACACTCATAAACAATAATTATACTCGACTTCAAGAAACTAACCTACAATAACCATCAACAAGGTAACAATTGTCTTTGGCAAATAAAAGAAACATCAGCAATCATCAATTATTCCAACTTTAGCTAACAGTAAGATCTCAACTACAAATTTAACTTAATTCCCTTGCTAACACGTGTAAAATATTTTCTTAAAATCCCCCCAACACTGCGGGAAGGAAAAAGGAGAAAGGCGACAAAGAACACTTAAAAGTTGCTGAATTGCTACTTCAATATTCTTCAATCACAATTTATGATCAAGAAAGACATATTTAGTTCATGCTGGCATAAACCCTTGGGTTTATTATGACATACTAATTACTTAGTAACTCATTACTTCTATATTAAAAAAGCAAAAGGAAAAACTTGCATTAAAAAAAAAAACCCAAATCATCAAAGGAAGCAACAATTTAGCATTAAGAAATCATCCAACTCATAGCAAAACTACAAACCAAAGTTGCAATTACATAATCTTAAACTACTTCCCTACTTTTAAACAAAAAATATATATATAAATACATAATGATTTCAAAGGCAAAAAATTCTCTAAATTACACATCTAATTTCTAAACACTAAAATCAACAAAAGAATGCCTTTAAAGGCTAGAAAAAATGATTTTGTTTCCCCAAAAAGGCATACTGAAAAATTCATACCGAAGCTAAAAGCTGAGACTGCAAACTAAACTGAGCAGCAGCGGCGGCAGCTGCACCACTGAGCATAGGCAAATGACCACTTTGCCCAATCAAAGTTGACCTCGATAAATTGGGATTTCCCATCTGCTGATTCTGTTGTTGGTTTGCTTGAATTGAAGCAGCTGACCCGCCAAAATTCATCTGCCCATATAACCCAGCTCGTTGTCTTAAAATGTTGCCGTATTGGGACTGTTGCTGTTGGAGTTGGCTAAGGCGAGACATAGATGGCGATCTTTGAAACGTTTGCTGGATTTGGAAATTGGAAAAACCTGCAACATTTTGTTGCTGCTGCTGCTGCTGTTGGTATTGCTGGGTAAGAGGTGGCGACGAAATTTGCGAGATTTGAGGCTGCTGCTGTTGTTGTTGTAAATTTTGCAGCGAGGGATCAATGGAAGGAGAAGGGCTGTTATTTTGGGGAAGAATTGAGGAATTCGTTGACGGTGTTGGCGTTAACGTCGTTGTCGTCGCCGTCGGAGGTGGTGCTGTTGGCGTTGGCGTTGCGTTAATATTCGTCGCCGCCGATGACGACGTTTGTGGCGCAGCAGCAGCCGATGACGAAGGGTCCATCATCAAAGGATTTGGCGACTGAAGTCGTTTCGGAGATGATGTTGAAGAAGTAGTTTCAGCCATGCTCCGCTCTGTTTCTTTTAGGGGAGCTCGAATTGCTAATCCATGGTCGACCTGGAATTTTTATTTTTATTTTTATTATTTTTTTAAATTTCTTTAATGTGAAATTTGCAGGAGATTTTAAGAGAAGAAAAAAAGTTTGAAGAGAGTGAATCTGGACCGTACACGTCATCAGAGGATGAGTGGGAACACATGGGTTGGCACGTGTGGAATCTAGTTGGCAGAAGAAGTCGAAGTCAAAACGCACGTGGTTTTGTTTGGTTAGAATGAGGAACAAGCAAAGTAGTGTTATAAATAACATAGTATTTATAATATATATATAAATATGTACAACATAAAAAATAAAAAATAATATTTTAAATATGATTATAATAGAAAAATAATATAAATATTATATAAATATTGATGGATAAAATATATAAAACTTTGTTGTTTTTGAATCTTAGTGACTTTCACACCTATTAGAATTTAAGTAATTACTAAATAAAGATTAAATTTATCTATCGGCAAAACTAGATCCGTGAACCAATTTTTTAAAACCCTTGCCCAATATCGGTTTGGCATTATCCAATGACTTGTTTCCAATTTTTTTAAAAAAATTAAAATATTATTTTTATATTAATATTTTATATATGAATTATCAAGTATGGATGGATAAAATAGGTAAGATTATTGTTTTTGAATCTTACTGTCTTTCACACCTATTAAAATTTAAGTAATTACTAAATACAGATTAAACTTTTATCGGCCAAATTAGATCCGTGATCCAATTTTTTAAAACCCTTGCCCAATGTCGATTTGGCATTACCTAATGACTTGTTTCCAAATTTAAAAGAATATTAAAAATATTTTTTTATATTAATATTTATATATTTATAAAATTAAATTTTAAATAAAAATATATTTTTATTAATAAATAGTAACTCGAGCTAAACTAATTCAAATTCATGACAACTTTATGAAGGCCTTGCCCAGTATGGGTTTAACTTACACGGTCAAATAGATAATCTAACTCGTCCACAAGTCTAATACAAATATACATAAAATACTGGGCTCAACAGAGACGAAATCCTTTGGGCCTTTATTGGCCTTAGCCTGTGGGCTTCCCTAAACGAACGCCACTAAAATTTCCGTGCTTTTTTGCATTTTATTAATTATTAGAAATTATAATGAATATTGGGTAATTAATCTATGCCTATAATTACTGATTAAAATGATTTTAATTATGATTTTTGAATTTTTTAATGAATATATCATTTTTATTGATTTGAAAAAAAATATTTTTTTATTTTTTTAAATTTTGTTAAAACTTTTTACTAATTACCAATTAATTTATTTTTAAGACTTTGTTTATTGCTGATGAGTGTTTGTAAAATTAATTAATATATTGATTATAATAATAATATTACATCAAATGTAATATTTAATAATTTTATTTATCATTTATAATAAATGAATGGCAATATTATTCCAAAAATACTTATTAAAAATTAGTATGTTAATTTTTTTCAATTAAAAAAAGGAAATGAAAATAATAGGTGATGCTACCGAAAGGCAAAGATTAAAAAACTGATAATATTTAAATTATATAAGTATGATATGTTACGCTGTAATATAAATATTTTAAAATTTAAATAATATAAATTATAAAAATATTAAAATTAACCTAAATATAAAAAATTTTAAATATAATTATAATATACGAATTATTACGTTATCAATAAAGAAGTATCTCCGGACTCTACGCCCGTATTATAAAATACAGTTGTCAGAAAATTTCGAATCCGGGAATTGTTTCGACGATAAGCACAAGCGTGCTGAAAAAGCGAGCCAGAAAGGGAGGAAACTTGTTTCATTTCGTTAACTCGTTTTCGTCAACTCAGTTTCTTCGCGCCTGGAACTCGCTCCAAATCGGTCGCTCAGTCCTTTTCTTTTTTTTTTTTTTGTTTAACGTTTGGAGGTGTCGAGTCAACTCGGTCAGCAATCACAGTCCTATGGTGAGGCAAACTACTTCTTTTTTTTTCTTTGGAATTTCATTTATTTCCTTTCCGTTTAGTTAAAAATGCAATTATATGATTAATTATTGAAATGTCTGAAGTTTTTTGTATGTTCTTTCTTTTTTTTCTTGTTTATATATGGAGATATAACTAATTAGAGATCGTGCTTCTTTACTTTAGGGTGTTATAAGTTGAGAATTAGGTTTTCAATTCATTGAAGTATGGGATTTTTGGTGCATGAAAGGAGTTGTTTTAGGTAATTTGAATAAAAGTGGCAAGTTTTATGTATTTGTTGGGTTTATTACGTTTTATTCTGATTTTTTTTTTTTGGATTAGATTGAAATATTCTAGGCGTGTGTTAAAATTTGGATTCTATGTTGAGTGAATTTGTAATTGATTCAAGAGACTATGTTATTTGATTGTTGAGCAAGTAAATGACCTAATGAATGATATCAATATGTAAACTGCAAAATTTTGAAATTTTTTGCTTGCGTTCATGCATTAATGAAGTATTCACTTTTTGATGGCAAAGAAATTTGATGTATCTATTCATTTGGCTATTTTTTTTGGTTCTGGATTTCAGTTTTTGTTTTTGAGCTGCTTGTCGGGGTTTTTCCATGGAAACAGTGGTTAACGTTGAGGGGAGTGATGAAGGGAAATTTGAAGAGACTGGTCTTGAGAAAAGTAACTTGATTTTATCTTCACCGAAACACATTGCTGATCCAGTTGTTTACAAGCTCGTTCGGGTATCCCTTTCTGCCAACGTTATTCTAATTAATTTTATTCTGCTGATATGTAAAGAACTTGTGCTTTCTTCCCACTTTTTTTTTTTTTGGTGTTAGAATGTTGACTTGAATTTGCTGCAGTGTGATATTTGAACTACGTTAATGTAAAGGCTGAATGACTAAGTTATTTTATTGTGTGTCAGATAAAGATTTTAAAAGTTTTATAAGCATCGGGTTTTCTACACTACCTGTCTTTGATTATTGATAGTTTATAAAGCAGCATGTTTGTGGTAGATTAATTGGCATGTGAAAGACTAATTAATGTGGTGAATATACCATCAATTCATTTAGAAAACAATAACATGTAGAAATTGGTTGATTACAAGGCTAGAATCACCTGGAGTGGAAGTTGGTTTCCGTTGAAATTATGTGGTAATGTCAAAATATTAATTAGAAGGTCATATGAATTTATGATCAGTTTAGAAATAATAGGTTTCTAGAAGGGTAATACCATATTTTTAAGGGTAATGTTCTTTTTTTTTTTTGGTTAGTCAGGTCTGAGCTTTTCCTTTAATAAAGATAGTTAATTTCAGAGAACAACTTGGCTTGCCTTGAATAGCTTGAGTCTCTTTTTTGAAGTGTGTTTGGTTACCAAGTTTGTTTAATAAACGGAGTCATTCTTTTACGCATTTGCAAAAGGGGAATAGATCCATTTCTTAAGAAAAAGACACTTTTAGCCCTTTCTCCTTCCTTTGAAAATGTTATTCACATATAGTAGGCTTCACTCAACAAACACAGGTCATTTGAGTTTCTCCAAAAGTTTAGAAAGGCTCAAGCTTTTATTTGATTGGCAAATATAGGCGATAACTGATGATGATGAAGAAAAATAATTTTTAAGTTCCTAGTTTAATTTTGCTAAAAATGTGGAGATGTAGCTTCTGGTTAATTTATTCTTATTTGTAATTTTAAATTGAAATATGTCATATAGGTTGAGGGGGATGGGAGATTAGTGCCTGCGACAGATGATGAGCTCATGGAGGTTGAGGGTTTACTGGAAAATGAGAAGCGTGAAACCCTTATTGTTGCAGACACTGGGCAGGCTTTAAGGTTCCCTTCTAATGAAGCGTCATCCTCTGACATGCCTCAGATAGAAAGCTCAGAAGGTATGATTTCTTAGCCGTAAATCATGAAAAATTTTAGCACCTTTTAAAATATTAAAAGAAAGTCTTATGTCTGCTGATTATGACTAGAGAATGGGATATCTTAATTCACCGAGCTTATGATTTTAATTGTATTTTTATCTGTGCTGATGGTATTGACTGATTGTTATGCATGCTTCTTGTGTATTTCTGTACTGTTTAATTGATTTCCATTTTTATCGACGTTTAAATATGCATGTTCATTTTTCACTGATATACATAAATAGTTAAATTTAAAGATACCAAATGTCTAAGTAGGTATAGTCTGAGTAATGAAGACTTGTACAAGAGAAACTACTTAGAGGTTAGCAAAGCTCTTGGAATTGGCTAAACGAAAAACAGAAAACAAGTAGAGTCAGAAAACAGTCATTTGAGCATAAAAAAGTAAGCGACATGGTATTGGAAAAGCCTCACTTAAAAATCTAGCTTTGTATGTGAAGATGCAGTGGATAGCTTTCTTGAAATTATTGATTTTTGATGTTTCTTCCGGTCTTGCTGTGTCAGCTTTTGTGCTCGCAGGAATGAACATTTGCATGTTTTTTGTGTTTGATATTTATAGATTTTAATTTTCTGCATGATTAATATTTGCTAGGTTTGTCACAATTTGGAAAAACAGAAGCTGATGCCGAAAAATTAAGTGCGCGCCTTGAGGTATTTCCAAGTTTCACTACACTTGGAATCTTAGCTTTGTTTAAATGGATTACTGGATGCTTTTGTGTTTGCATTTTAAACACGGCTTACTTCTGTGATTTTTCTCTTGATGAATACTTTGTCAAAGTTCTATTTTTGAGTTTGAGACAGGAGTTTATGTTGATATTTTACTCATGGATTTTTATGCCTTAGGAGGGCCTTAATTCTTAATTTTTGGCAATTATTCTCAGAAACCATCTTCTTGGACTTCACAGAGCTTGTGTCTGGTCAGGTTGACTGTCTAGTTGTTAAAGTTTCATAAATTCTAACATTTCTTGGCATTAGTTTTGTTCTTTGTCTCATGATCTATCCCTTTTATTTTCTTATTTTGAAAAAAGAAAAAAAAAAAAAAGAAGAAAAAGAAATCAAGCCCACTTATAATTTTTCGCTGTTGCATTTAAATCAAATAATCTGACGTAGGGGGATAAAGATTTTTTATATGCTCATCAGTATATGAGTGTTTTTCTCAAGGTTTTCAACATGTAATATTTAACAACTACATGCTAACTAATAGGAAAGGCGTTAACTGTTTGTAATTGTATCTAGAGAGAACAATGTTTTTGTATTGATTGAACTGTTAATTATCTTGGATTCTTCTTGGCCTTAATATCTCCATGAAGTCAAACATGAAGAGAGGCTCCGCTTAGCATGTCAATCTCGTGATCGTTCTTCTGCTTATATAAATGCAGACAGCCACTGTTCTGAACATCACAATAAACTACCTGATATTGATGAGACTTCTTTCGCAGGAAACGGTCCGTTCTGGGGCACAGAGCTTGACTGATGATCATGTAACTCAATCTATTAGTGTTTTGGAGTGCTCAAAACTTCTGGATGAGCCAAGAGAAAATGGATCATTAACTTTTGCTGGCTTTATTAGTTCAAAACCTAATTTTTCCAAGTTGAAGGGTGAGATATGCTTGGATGGTTTATCAATTAAAGAACTTCATGAAGTTTTCAAGGCAACATTCGGGCGCGACACTACTGTCAAGGACAAGCAGTGGCTTAAAAGAAGGATTGCCATGGGATTGACTAATTCTTGTGATGTTTCAACCACAACTTTTGTGATGAAAGACAATAAATTGGTGAAAAAGGGTAAAGAAGATGGTTCTACCAATGTTAATCTTGGTACTAGCAAAGAACACGTGGCAGTTGGAGTTGAATACCATGAGGACTTGCTGAATAACCACAGTAATCAAATAGATGAACATCAAACCACTTCTGGGATGAGATTGGAAACTATTGGTTTGGATAACAATTTTGCTAATGAAGATCTTCCTGCAGATCAGAGAGCTGCTAAGAGAGTTCGGAGGCCAACCAAGCGGTATATTGAAGAGCTTTCTGAAGGAGAGTCCAAAGAGCACAGTGGCAGGTTAATTACTTCAAATAAAAGCATTAGGATTGGACCCTTGGCTTCAAAATCTCATATTAGGTCTGCTAGAAATATTTCCTTGGAAGGGAGAACTGTTATCACAAGGTTGGATTCCCTTGGAGGATATGGGATTCAGGTTCCCTGTGTTTATCGGGTTCGGAGAAGTCGACCAAGGAAGAATGTCATGGCTCTTTTGGTATGTGAAAATGATAAAATGCTGCTCATCTATCTCAGCAATATGAATTTGGCTCTAAATATCTGGGTCTGTTAATTTGATATTTGCTTGTATTCCCTGCTAGTTTCATAATCCTGTGCAAAAGCTCACATGTTTCTTGCAGCACTCTAGTTGGTTTATGAGTTTAATCATCAGTGTCTTCTTACCTGGGCAATTTTTACTCGAATAGATAACAATAGCGTCTAAAAGTCAGGAAGTCAAGTATCACTCATTAATTGAATGTTTTATTGCCTCTTTCTTTGACCCATCGGGAATCTATTGTTAGGGAAAGTGCATTTACTCGTGCTTTATCGGGAATCTATATCCTCTGTTACTGGTATCTTGTCGATAGTAGAGGTTGTGGTACTGATGCAACTCGAGTTGCCTTTTGCAGGAATTCCATCCCGTTGGCATGGACGTGACAGCTATGTGCTTAAGGAAGAGTCTCGATTTACATAGTTCTCAAATTGACAATGGCAGCGTTAACAAAATTTTGGAAGCCGAATCCACTCCTGAGCAAACCGCACAACAGGTGAAAAGAGTAAATGATATCTATAACATGAACTACGTTTACACCTTGTACTTTTTACTTTATTGTAATTGAACTGTATTTAGCTTATTTGACATTCTGTTTCTATATTCAGTTTGTAAAAGAGAAGCCATCCGGAGATACTTCCAATGATAAAGTTGTTACTGTGCAAACAGCAAAAGGTGGAACTAGAAGGAAACATCATCGAGCTTGGACGCTTTCTGAGGTTATGAAGCTAGTCGAGGGTGTGTCTAAGTACGGAGCTGGCCGGTGGTCTGAGATTAAACGGCTTGCCTTTGCATCCTATTCATATAGAACCTCTGTTGATCTCAAGGTATGCATATGGTCTTTTCGTTGGTAAATAACTGATGCTGACAGGAATGAATCGCCAACTGCAGGAAAAATAAGTTTTCCTGATAAATGTTATTATTTTGCAGGACAAATGGAGGAATCTGCTGAAAGCTAGCGTCGCGCAGACACCTGTGGACAAAGGGGTGAGAGATATCGGTTTTTTTTTTTTCCTTTCTTCGTCTACTACTACTACTACTACTACTACTACTACTAATAATAATAATAATAATAATTTTACAACAAATTTCATTGGAGTCACCAGACATTGTGTCTGTCATTTTTGGTAATTTCTATGTGCTTGATGATGTAGGTAAACTTCCGGAAACATCCTTCGATGCCCATCCCGGCATCTATCCTGTTACGAGTGAGAGAGCTTGCTGAGATGCAGGCACAGGTTTCAGTTTCAACACCAAATCTTTGTGCCACCAGCAATGTGGTTGCAGAAGTGTAAAGGAAACAAGAACAGGTTAGTTGTTAACACTGTAAATAATGATAATAATATAATAATAATAATA
>JAQSVH010000002.1:12697614-12708466 GCA_029448705.1 Adansonia digitata
CCCCCCCCCCCCCCCCCCCCAAAAAAAAAAAATCATTCTGAGGGAATAA
Organism: Adansonia digitata; assembly: GCA_029448705.1. Classification (NCBI taxonomy): domain Eukaryota; kingdom Viridiplantae; phylum Streptophyta; class Magnoliopsida; order Malvales; family Malvaceae; genus Adansonia; species Adansonia digitata. The sequence continues at coordinate 12,697,664 of JAQSVH010000002.1, forward strand.
AACACAATAATCATGCACCAAAAGATGTGCAAATATTCATAAATGCTCAAATCTCAGGAAATGCAAAAGTTGTCGAAACGTCTTAGAAAAGATTCTAATTCTGCCGACTTGCAATATGAAGAAGTGTATCAAACACTATGAATGGCTATTTGACCGTGAAATCGAAGCACTAATTTCCAAGTCTTCACCCGCAGATATGATGCTAAATAATGATGAAGTCCATGGGCTTCTATTTACACATTCGAATAATCTTTTGCTATGTAGAGGACAAAAAGTTCAGATGAATGTCATGAAAAGTGTTAATCATCCAGTTTCACATAAATTACAAATGAAGATCTCATTTTCCATTAAAAAAGGGTGAAGGAGTATGCCTCATAGGTCATTCAATAGCCTCCAAGTTATAATGGCTTTACCAAAAGAGAAGCTCTGTTTGCATGAGATGTCAAACATAGATAATAATAAATATATACAATCTCCATGGAACATAACTAACAGTTACCTAAACCCAATTTGGAATAACCTCTAAAAATTATTGTCATGGTGGTATCCGAGAACATAAATGATTTCTGTTTCACTTCTTGGGTATTAATCCTATACATATTACAGGAAGTGCATGTAACTTAAATCTGAAATTTTCCAATTATAAGAACACAAAATTACAACTTTTTTTGATTCAAGCTGAGCAAACACAAGAAAAGAATAGAAAACATATGTTCGCCAAAATTAAAGAGCATTTTGATGTAAAAAGACTCAAATCTTTTGAAGCAGATTGAAGTCTGAAAATTGCATCATAAAGAGTCCATTCAAACAGACAGTAATTTCTATATTAATGCGAATTTTACCAACATAAAAATAGAAAAAAAAAGCATTTAGTTTGTGTACCGACCAAAGGGAAAGTGGTCAATACATCATCGTCAAAAAGAAAAAAAGAAAAAAAACCTGAGGAGATGTGAGTTGAGTTTGTTGTGATAACTGCTGCCTGATCTGTCCCTGATTTATCCGCTGTTGAGCATAAAGAGCGCCATTAGCCCTTAGTTGTGAGCTCAAACTCATCATCCCCATCTGCATCCCTTGCAAAGATTGCCCAGTGCCTGGATGAAACTGTGATCCTTGCACCAAGCCAGCTTTCTGCCTCGGCTACATCAAAAACCTCAAATGGTTTTAGAAAAGAATAATCATTTCTATAGTCAAGGAAAGACATGGAACTAGTTAGAAAGTTCTCTACTAAGCCCTATTTCGTAATCTATTCTGCAATTGCTAGATTACTAATACCATGAAAAGTTTTATTACTACAAATTTAAAATGAAAACTTCATTTATTTCAAGACATCGATACAATCATATAACTTTAAATGGTTTAAAATAAAAAATAATTTAAAATTGCCCTGGAACAAGAAAGAGTTACAGAAAAAATATATCCTTTAGAAACTCCAAAGTGCTTAAAGAGAAGAAATAATGCAATTGTTACTTCCAAAAAGCAAGGAAAACACTCATAAGCACCAAGATTTATCAAGATTCAAGACACTAACCAATAGTAAACATCACGTAGGCAATGGTTATCTTTTAGAAATAAATAGAAACTTCGGCAATCATCAATAAATTCCAACTTTAGCTAACAGTAAGATCTCAAGTACAAAATCACATACTAGAACGAGCAAAGAATTCTCATCAACCCTCCCACCCCAAAAACACACAAACCCCATGGCAAGGAGAAGTACAAAGAGACAAAAAAATAACCCAAAATTGCAGATTGCACCTTGAAAATTCTTCAATCACAATTTATCATGAAAGACTTATTCAGTTCACACTACCATAAACCCCTCGTGTTTTATGACATACTGGTTTTTTAAGTAGCTCGTTACTTCTATGCAAGGAAATCAACACAGAAAACTTGCATCCGAATTTAAGAAAAGTATTTCAGAAAGAAAAAAAATCCAAATAAGCAAAAATTTAGCATCAACAACTCGTCCAATTCAAACCCAAACTAGTGAGCAAAGTTGCAATTGCATATTTTTAAAAAAGATGATTTCAAAAGCAACAAATTCATTAAAATTTATACTTATAAACACTAACATCAACAAAAACAAAATGCCTTTAAAAGCTTCAAAATCAATTTTCTCCCTGAAGGGTATCTAAAAAGATTCATACCGAAGCTAAAAGCGAAGACTGCAAACTAAACTGAGCAGCAGCAGCACCATTGAGCAAATGACCACTTTGCCCAATCAAAGCTGACCTTGATAAAGTGGGATTGCCTATCTGTTGATTCTGCTGGTTCTGTTGCTGGTTTGCTTGAATTGAAGCTGACACACCAAAATTCATTTGCCCATATAACCCTTGTCTTAAAACATTACCGTATTGAGACTGTTGTAGCTGCTGCTGCTGCTGGCTTTGTTGTTGTTGCTGCTGCTGGAATTGGTTAAGGCGTGAAATAGATGGGGATCTTTGAAGGGTTTGTTGGATTTGGAAATTTGATAAAGCTGCAACATTTTGTTGTGCTTGTTGTTGCTGGGGAAGTGCTGTGAGATGTGGAGACAAATTTTGCGAGATTTGCTGCTGTTGTTGTGAATTTTGCTGTGGATTTTGCAGTAACGGGTCAATGGAAGGAGAAGGAGAAGGGCTGTTATTTTGAGGAAGAATTGAGGAATTCATTGAAGTTGCTGGCGTTAACGTTCTCGTTGTCGTCGTCGCCGTCGGAGGCGTTGGTGTTGGTGTTGGCGCCGCCGATGATGATGTTGGTGCCGCAGTTGATGTCAAAGAAGGGTCCATCATCATGGGATTCGGCGACTGAAGGGGTTTCGGAGATGATGTTGAAGATGTAGTTTCAGCCATCCCCGTGTTTCTTTTTTTGGGTGATTTTTAATGGGTGTCTGCTTGAATCGCTAATTCAAGCCGGAATTGGAACTTTGATTTTTCCCTTTTTTTCCCTTTTAGGTGAAATTTGCAAGAGATTTTAACAGAGAGAAAAAATGGTTTTAAGAGAGAGAATCTGGACCGTACACGTAAGCAAAAGATAGACGGATTGATGGGTTGACCGCAGCAATCAAAAGTCAAAAACATGAGTGCGCACTGCAAAATACTGTGATTGTAAGTAACAAAATTTTTGCGTCTGTCGACGCTATACGCAGAAACGGGTATCTAACAAAGATACGGTCGTTTTTATGGAATTTTGCATAAATCTCAATCACATTGCCTGCCCTAATTTTAAATTCAAATATAAATATTAAATATAAATATATTTTTTATTAATGATATATAAAAAATATAATTAACTAACGAGGTATATAAATATGCAAGATAAAGAAGATTAAAATAATACTAAAGTTGATAGTTTAGAATACATTCTAATATTTAAATCAATTAAAATTTTTTAAAAAATAATAATAAAAAAACAAATTCGCAATGAATATTAAACTTTATATTTTTTATAAATTATTATACTTTATATATTAAATAAATAATTTAACATAATAATCAATTTAAATTTATAACGAAATAAACATGAGCTCACGTAATTAAATATAACATGTTTAATTTTATTAAACCTATTAATCTAGTCAAACACATTATTCAAAATAAAGCTCAATTGGTAAAGGTTATCAACCCACACTAATATCAAGGAAGATATATGGACATCCCCCAATTCAACCTCTAAGTAATCCCATTCAAAGCCCAAGGCAAGGTCACTCGTACCTCTTACGAGCAACTCCAATCAATGGATGATACATGGTACCTCCGTAGATCACTCGAAGTCCAAACATGTATAAATAGCACTCACCCAATATAGACCGATCCCTCTCTTCCTACTCTCTTGGTACTCCCCAACTTACTTCCCCTTCTTGACTTGAGCATCGAGATGTGTATCAAAGGGTCACTTTCGACGCTTTCTAGTACTACATCTTTGCAAGGCCCCTTAGAGATTTCTTCAACTCCTAGGCTGTACCTCGAACGACTTAGACCACCTACTTACTCAAAAAGGCATTATCAAATATGAACATATTTGACTTTTTATGATTTTTTTTTTATGTATTTAAATAATAATAGTTTTTATTTATATACAAATAAGCGCTGCACTTAAATATCAAACGCTTCGATATAAAATTAATTCAAATAAAAAATTTAGATAATCAAAGAAACCAAACCTGGCGGTAGCAGTCTCTCAAAGCGTGTAATATGGTTGTTAAGCCCTGGATTTCGAATTCCTCAGGGATTAATCACAGAGTAATCTGCATAAATCATTAGGTCGACACCAAATAGTGGTAATTGTCCAGCAATAAGTAAAATGGTTCCATTTTCGATATAAAATTGTTTCGAGCCTTGAACCGAGGAGCGGGGATGGAGAGGAGGTTTTTTTTCTCCGAAGGAATGATTTCGGAAGGAGGAGGAATGTCGAGTTTGGAGCAGAGAAAGGGAAGAGAAATGCTGCCTCCTTGGCCATGGAAGCAGATTTGGTCGAGAGCGTAGGATATTACTGACTACGTTAGTATCGGTCCATCAATTTTTTAAAAAAAAAGGAATTTCTGTCCGTCGAGACCGAAGTTTAGAAAAGGGAGCTTGCTTTGAATATCGAAGAGGAAATGATTTTTTTTTTTTTTGTATAAAAGAAGAATAAGAAGATAAAACGAAAGGCAATGGTTGGCTTGTGGCAGTGTTCGCCGGAGATGGCGGTTAAAAAGGGTGGTCCACGGGAGGGACACGGGGGAGATAGAAAGAAAGATCCTGAAAAACACGGATGGGAGATAAAAACAAAGGCGGCAGGCCAGCCCATATTAGTCGGTAAGTCAAAATTGATAAATCACTTTTCCAATTAGACGCGTTATGGGGCGATTCCGTGATTGCGGACTGAACTTTGTTGGGCTTAAACTTTCATGAGCCCAGGGCTGTCAATCCGAATCTCCATGAAAACAAGTCTGATCAATCTCACTAGTAAAAAACCTCAGCATCAACATTCATGAACGATAGCAAGCAAAAAAATATATAATAATAATAACAATTATAATAAGTACCGCAGCAGGTGAAATAATGAGTAGATAAAGAAGAAAAACCAACAACAAAAACAACTCCTGCCTTTGTTATGGCTTGCCTTTCTCTTAAAAAAGTCGAGAGAGAGACAAGGCAAAGAGAGAACCCAACATCAACAGCAAGTCAGCAGCAATGTTATTGTTGTGTCTCTTTTTGAGATTGTCAATCAAATCTTTCTTCTTATGTTCTCTCCCTTTTTCTTTCTTTGTTGGTTTCATTATTTCAGGCCCTCTCTGTTGAATCTAATTTCTTTCTTTCTCTTTCTCTTTTTATCGACCATCTCCAGAAGCAATAGAAGATTCCATTCCAATCTTTCTGAAACTGCTCATATCTTTGAAAAATAAATCAAAATCCCATTATTTTTCTGAGAAAGAGATTCCAATTTTGCTTCCTTTTTTTTTTTCCTCTGTCTTGTCGCCGGACACGTCTTGTTTCAAGGTAAGAAATGGAAAATGCATATTAACCCGGATTGTATTTTTATTCTACTTTTAATGTTTTATTCCTAATTAAGGTAATTAATCCTTTGTTTTTTCTATATACCATATATACCTGTTTTTTAAGTTGTCAAATTTTTTTTTTTTTACCTTTTATTGTTTTGAGGGAGATGGCTATCTCTTTATAGCTCTATTTGAATCAACAGCAAAATGAAAATTGTTTCCCAGTTCCTTCCCCTTCCCTTTTTTACACCAGGATTTGTTTTTCTTTCATTTTTTTTTTCCTGATGTTTTTTTAGATTTAGGTGAATGATTTTGTGGGGGTCTCTCAAAATTATGAGAACTTGGTTCTTTTTTTTTAGAAGATAATAGGAAAAAGCGGTTGCTTTTTATGGGCAAAGGAGTCTGCTTTTTTTTGTTTTTTGACACAAAACAATACCAAAGTCTGTTTTTTTGTGCTTAATACATTGTCTCACACTCTCAGTTCTCTGCTTGGTTCCTGAGGAAAGGCGGAGAAAGGCAAAGAAAATCCTTTAGCACTGATTTTATCCAAGCCAAACTGTTAAACTCTTTTATCTAACTGTGGTGAGATTTTCCGCCTCCCATAATCCAAATGTTAAAACTTTTTAGCTTATTTTTCTTTTGCATTCATCTTTTTTTTCAGCTAACAAATAAAGGTTTGATTTTGCCCTGCCTTTCCATGTTGCATTTCTATTATTTTCTTACAGTAATAATTTGTCTTTTAGAAGGAATAGGGATGAGTAAAACAATAATGAGTGTCATCATCCTTTTCTCTTTCCTAATTTGGATTTGCACTATTGTTTTTGCAGGAATAAGTCTGTTTTTAATTCGGGTGAAGTAGCTTTGTGATGGAAGGCGATATATTTTCGGGATTTAGTAATGGAACTCAAGTAGATGGGAAGGTTTTGCAAACATTTCAAAAGAGTTTTGTGCAGGTTCAAGACATCCTAGATCAAAACAGGTTGCTAATCAACGAGATTAACCAAAACCATGAGTCAAAGATCCCTGATAACTTGAGCCGGAACGTGGGATTAATTAAAGAGTTGAATAACAACATTAGAAGAGTCGTTGATCTCTATGCTGATCTCTCAAGCTCTTTCACTAGGTCAATGGATGCTTCATCAGAAGGCGATTCGGCTGGGACATTCAAATCTGATGGAAAAGCTAGTCAGAAGAGAATTAGATCTGGGTAAATTTGATCAAACTCAGCTTTTGGTATAAATTCTCTTCTCTTTCACTGTGGAATAAAAGGAGCATTTTGATACTGAAGTAAAAAAAAAAAAAGAAAAGAAAATTGATAGTATTCTGTAACTCTTTCAATGAAAGTGTGAAATGCCTCTGAGGTTACGAAGCTTCAGCATAATCCTCAGTGCTCACCTTTTCTATTGAAATAACTTCCTAGAAATTTAGAGTTTGTAATCACGTATAACAATGCTATCTTGTTGGAATCAAGCATTATCTTGTTTAACATCTGCAAATTGTGGCAAGATATCTGTGCATTTGTTTTTGTGTGTTTTCCCCCTTTCTATTTGTTCCCTTTTTTATTAAATAAGTATAGGGTTATCTTATCTGTACTTTGTCTGCAAGTTTAATTATTGTTTAATGGACCTAGGGTGAGTGCTTAACTGTCATTAAAAACAGTTTTGAAGCATTTTCAGTTCCATTGATATTTTTTATATTCATTTTTTAAAGATTGTTGATCTGCCTTTGATGGGGAACTTTCAACAACCCAACTTTATTCTTTTCCCATGTTTGTCAAAAGAGATTCCTGGCTAATGCCTTGTTTAGATTGCAGTGAGGGGTTGGTATATACTGTTTTAATAACCCAACAGATTGCATGTTCCTGTAAGTTTTTATAAGCTCCTGTTCTTGATTCTCTCAGCTTTGTGTCTCTGTGGGTAACTGAATAAAATACCATCACTCAATTTCTGCAATGATTTTTTTTTTTTTTTTTGAGAATTATTAGCCTTTTCTTTGCATTGAAAGATGCTTTTGGGGACAAATTGCAGAAAGCAGCTCTAGCTTTGAGTTTTATTTGAAACCACCATTAAGCTTAAACCTTAAATGGGAGATCATGAGTGTCCTTTTGACTACAATAATGTCCTAATCAATGGCAATCACTTGGAGTCTTGAACATCCATTCTTTTGAGGAAAAAAAATGATGATCTGAAAGAAAAATTAAAGCAAGCACCGATGCTTGTAGAAAGAGAAAGATAATCAGACAACAAAACTGGGGTCCAGTAATTTCTTGATTTCCTTCTTTTCAAGGTTTTCATATCATATTTTTTTTTCCATTGCATTTTTCTTTATGTAATTATGGTTTCATATTTACCTCTTCTTATGTTTCTTTTATTTTTTATTTTTGTTAAAATATTTATATTTACTATTTATATTTAATAAATATTCGGATATGAATATGAAAAATATAACATTTTAAATATATAAAAAATTTAAAAATTATGTCTTATATTTATATTTGAATATGAGTAAGCACAAAAGCTAAGTTGATGGAACAAACACTTTTGTTAGTGGACCCTTCTGTTCAATTTTCTTCTCTGTTTTCTCCCAGAACCACTTATAGCTTTTCTAGGTTTGGATGGAGGGAGATCCATGTGAATGTTTTTGCTTGCCCGTAAAATAAAAATAATAAGAAGGAAGAAACAACATTGTTAAAACAATATAAATTATTAAATATTTATTAAAATATTAGATATAAAAATATATATATAAATATCGTATTATATTTATTATATTATTTTATATTTATATTATATTTTCAAATCATGATGAAAATTATCAAAGGTGTTACTCTAATTATTGGTAAACAGCTCAAGTGGAAGTGAAATCTTCGTAAAGTCAAAAACAATTGAGAGTATCCCAATGCTTTCATTGCATGCATTTTTTGGACTAAAGTTAAAGACTTCAAAAGTTTAATCCTTGGATATTTGCTAGAGCTTTGTCCTTCATGCCAGCTTTTTTCTACCCACATAATTGACCTTGCGTCCATTTTCCAACCCAATCAAAGAAGGCAAATGTGCAAAAGCCATTTCTTTCTGGCATTAGGACGAAGTTCCACCATTTTTCAATTTAAATTGAATAAACTTGTATAATAAAAGCAGATTTGCATATTTTTGCTTTTTGTTTAAGATATTTAGATCAGTTATATAGGTTTTGACCATCAAAAATGGAGATGCTTTAATGACAGCTAGGACAGAATCGGACAGCCCAATCTGAACTGAAACATGTGATCAGAATTGAATTAGATTATTTGCATAAAATATCAATGATGCCTTGAGCCTTTTGTCAAATTTTAAAAGGGTTTCTTAGAATAGTGGGTCACAGATATAAACTCAACAACTTTTGCTGATCCTGAACATTAAATTAATACCTGGCTGAAACTATATATATTAAAAAGATTAGGCTGATTAGCACCATATGCTGCTACTTCATTAGGGTACATATTCTCAACTTTATTAAAACATTTGCCTATAGCAAGTGCAATTCCTTGGCTATGCCTGCCTATCAGCCACAGCCTCCTGACTCTAGAAAGGAATAATAAATCTGATATCAACTGTCTACCATGGATCACACCATTTTCAACTTGTTAAGTGTTTTTTTAAAAAAAATAAATTCAATAAATTTAAACGGATAATATTTTGTGGATTGATGTAAACCATAATATTCAGCATGAATCACATTATGAGGCAAGATATGTGCATTAAGGATAGACTACATTGTTGGAATGATGGGGAAAAAAAAGTCTCCTCTACCTCAGTTTTCATATATCAAGTAAATATATAACATAAATAGGAAATTGAAGGTTTAATTCTGCATAGCAAAGGATTCACCTAAATGGGGAAAAAAAAGAATGAATGAAGGCAGTAACTTATTGTGGACAGCATAATCAGGCTCAAATTTATGCTAAAATATGGGAGAATCTAAAGGGCTTTCAACAATAGAAGCTTTTAAGATCAAAGATTTTAGGTTTTTAAAATAACTTAGGCTGAAACTGAGGCTGGCTGTGGGCTTGCTTTCCACACAAAGTGGAGGAATCACACAATAAAGAATGTATGATTCTTGTCTCTTCCATTTTTTTTATTCATTTATTAACCCTTTGCATTGATAGAGTTCATTTCTTTTGGTTGAATGTTAGTATTCTTATATTAACAGAGTTGATGGATCAGATTTCATTCAGTCATTCTTAAGATTAATGTTTGAAAAATCAAATCAAAACTCTAATCAGTGAGATTTTTAGGTTACTAGTTAAACCGGTTGAATCATTTAGTTAAAAAATTAAATACAAAATAAATAATTTAAATGTCAAATAAGTATTAAATATAGCAAATATTTAATAAAAATATGCATTTAGTTAAATAGTATGATTTTTTGGGTTAAAAGTTTAAATATGATTCGATAAAATAAATTAAAAATAAATATTTTCTTTTTTCTTTTTTTCTTGAATTTTAATTGTTTTTTTTTTATTGGTTCAATCGTTGTATTCTTGATTTACAACATATATTGAACTAAATTAAGCACTATATTTTGATTCAACTAGTTTTGACTGATTAATTCAATCTAATTTTTTCAACGATATTTAAGATGTGATATCTAATATGTCTTCGTTATACTATTTGCGAATCTGTTGGATGTGATTAAAAAAAGAAAGAAAGAAAGATTCTTTTACTCAGATTCAAGTAAAAGATGCTTATTCCAAGTTTCAACAGTGACTCCAAAATATTTGACAACAATACTGAAAGTAAGCTCTAACGATATTTTCATTCACCATCTTTAGGATGAGAAATTAGTACAGTAGTTTGTTTCTTTTTTTTCCTTTCTTCCTGTCTTGCACAGCAGCTTGCAGTTGAATGACAAAGAACAAACTTCGTTACCCTCAGCATCAAGATAGGTAGCTCAAACTAGTATACCTTTTGATTCCTGAAAAAAATCAAAAAAGGAACAAAAATCGGAAGATTTAGACTAGAATGTAGCGGTGGAATGGACTATTCAGTGAATGACAGGATATTTTAAGGGTGTGTTTTTTCCCCTTAACGGATGCAGACATTTAAAATGCTTTGATTTTTTATTTTCGAATATTTATAATGTACTTTAAAACATGAATTTAAAGATATGACATCCAAATATTTTTTAAATAAATTAAAAAAAAGTTCAAAATATATATATATATATGTTGAACACATATATCATATCCGAGATTAATCCGAGTAAGATAGGCAGACATGCTTATTCACAGATCTCAAAACGTGAATCTTGCTTTTGGGACTTCCAAGTGCTTCCATGCTAAGACTTCCACTTGTGCTTGACTACCCTGT
>JAQSVH010000002.1:12710260-12724084 GCA_029448705.1 Adansonia digitata
ATTTAATAATTTATATACATAAATCGTGAGATTTATAAATAAATTGTCAGACCTATACACATACCATCACTGCGTATTTCTAATCTTATTTTTATCTTGAGATGACTTTTTTTTTGTGTAACCTTATGCAGTTAATTTTCAGTGGAAATTACGCTTGGAGGCTCAGCGTGCTAAATGCTAATAGACTGTGAAGCATGAAAGTTTAAAGGGTGGTTACATGATTTCATCAGGTCATTTATATTCATAAGGGCCAGCTTTTATCTTTTTCCTAAAGGATTTTTTTTCTTATTGCTTCTTGTCCTCTCAATTGATTGCTTTCTTACCGTATTTTTCTTATGTAATTTTTGCAGGGTTTTGTTGATATAATGGTGAGAATCGTACTTGGTTATTGAAAACCACAAGCCAGTACCTACTATATATACTTCTACCAGATTTCATCACCATGTCCACCTGCCCAAATGAAGAAGAAGAATGTCACCGAATGCCACCGTTATTGGCAACTGAGATAGACTTTAGAAACAGCATTGGTTGTAGGATTGTTTTAGCATTCGTCTGCTACTGAGAACAAAGGAAACGTTGATGCAGGATGATCGTTGTTTTAAAGTTATTTATTAAAATCTGACAGTTATTTTATAATTTTTATTTTTTATTTTTAAATTTATCATAAATAATTATAATAATATTTATTATATATGTAAACACAACACTATTAGTGCCTCCATTGTAGTTTCCGTGCCCCCATAGAACTTTTACTCCTTGATTGCTCAAGGCTTTAGCTCTGATGTCAGGAACCTGAAATCTAAATCATTTTCGACTCTCAAGTGCTGAAACCAAACGCTGTTCTTTATATATACACATATAGGCAGAAACCTGTTTTTCGGTCACTGTAGAAGACTGGTGAAAACCGGTGGGCCTTTAATCTGCAGAAATATGTCTGGTGGAACGCTGTCAAATCTAAAATTAATAAAATTAAATATAATTATTTAAATATAATACGAACAAAATAATAAAACTATAACTAATTTAGAATTTGATCTTTGCTTATGTGTATGAAGCAGCATCGTTAGAAGGCGTCTCCCTTTAGCGTATAATAATAGTATCATAAGATTAGTCCCTAACTTACTAGGTCGAAAGGTGCTCTAGAAAATTAAAAAAATATAATATAATATGAATATATATATTTTTAAATTTATATAATATATAAATTATTAATATATAAAATTAATATAAATATAAAATATTTTTAATATGATTATGATATAATAAATATATAAATATGGTATAAATATAATTATAAAAAAAAAGATTATAGTATAGCATGAAATTGTTTTGGCCTTTATGGATTTATTTATCACTAGAAATGGAAATAAAATTATAAACAAATAATTTTTAAAGAAAATAAGTTAGAAATAGGTAAGCAATTTTCTTACTATTGTTAGATAAAAATTAATAGATATGAATATTTATACTTTGTTATTTAATTTTGATTTTTTTATAAGTTTTTGGGGGGATAATTTTGATTTTTCCATATAAAGAAGCAAAAGCCAACCGAACAGAAAGTACGCTGTAAACCGTACACAAAAAAGGCTCTGACCTCTCCCGAAATACTATCCCGGACTCTACCCCATTTTATAAAATGCAATCAAGAATTTTTTGGAATCCGGAACTGCCCGACAGTAAACACAGCGTACTGAAAAAGCGAGGCCAGAAGGACATCATTCACTCGCTAAGGCGCTTTGAAAAAGAAAAGAAAAATAGAAGGACTAAAATTTCATACTAAAAAGGAAAATAAAAACTCCTTATCTTACTCTCGAAGTTTCTGTCTAGCATTTCATTAACTCGTTTGTCAATTCAATTTTAACGCCTCCAACTCACTCCAAATCGGTCACCATTCAGTCCTTTGTTTATCGTTTGGAGGGGCTGAGTCAACTCGGTCAGCAATCACAGCCCTATGGTGATAAACTTCTAAATTTTTTTTCTTTGAAATTTCATTTATTTCTCTTTCTGTTAGTTAAACAATTTATTTGATTAATTATAGAAATATGTAAGGTTTTTATGTCTTCTTTTTTTTTTTTTTCTTGTTTATGTATGGAAATATAACTAGTTAGAGAACAAGCTTATTTGACTTTATGTTGCTAAAATTTGAGAGTTAGGGTTTCAATTCATCGAGTATGGGAATTTTGGTGCATGGTAGGAGCTTTTATAATTAATTTTAAATAAATTGAGAATTTTAATGCATTTGTTGGGTCTATTACGTTTTACTTTGAAATATAGTTTTTCTTTTTTTTGGGATTAGTTTGTAATATTCTAGGCTGTGTTAACATTTGGACTGTTTGCAGTGAATTTGGTAATCAATTCAAGAAACTAGGTTATTTGACTGCTGGGCAAGTAAAGTCTAAGTGAACTAATAAATGATATCTATATTGTAACTGCAAAATTTGAATTTTGTTTGGTGTGTTTTCTTGTTTTCCCATGAATAAATGAAGTTTTCATCTTAAGATGGTAAAGAAATTGATGTATCTATTCATTTGGCCACTTTTTGGTTTTGGTTTCCAGTTTTTGTTTTTGAGCTGCGTGTCGTGGATTTTACATGGAAAAAGTGGTTGAAGTTGAGGGGAGTGATGAAGGGAAATTTGAGGAGACTGGCCTTGAGAAAAGTAACTCGGTTTTATCTTCACCAAAGCATGTTACTGATCCAGTTGTTTACAAGCTCGTTCGGGTACCTCTTTCTGCAAATTTTATTCAAATTATTCTTTTCTACTGATATATGAACAACTTGTGCTGTCTTCCCTAGGAATGTGCATAAGTTGGTTCAAACCGACTTAACCGACTTAACTGATGGAATTTGGTTATTTTGGTTTGGTTCAATCGGTTTGATGGTTATGTCGGTTTATTTGGTTAATTCGGTCGTTTCTCGGTTAGTAAAATCATTAACCGAACCAACCGAACTTTTAATATTTATATATTTATATATACCCAAACCAAGTATACAACCCACTAGCCCAAGACCCAATACACCGATTTAACCGAACTAACTGACCGAACCGACCGAAATTTGGTCGGTTATGGTAAAAAAAGTTGATCAGTTCAGTCTGTTCCTCTAACAAAGTTGGTTAATTCGGTTTTAGATTTTTTTTGACTGAATCAACCAAACCGACCGAATGCACACTTCTAGTCTTCCGACCTTTTTTTTTTCTGTTTTTTTTATAAGAATGTTGACTTGGATCTGCTTTGTTTGATCTACATTGATGTAGAAAAATTAATGAGAAGTTATTTGACTCTGTGTCAGATAAAATATATTAAAAGTGTTATAAGTATAGGGTTTTCTACAGTACCGGTCTTTGATTATTGGTAATTTATGGGCCAGACTAGCTGGTTTGTGAATGACTAATTAATATGGTGAATATCTACCATCTATTCATTTAGAAAACAAATAAAATATAGAAGTTGGTTGAATGACAAGGTTAGTATCACCTGACTGGAGTTGGGTTCAATTGAAATGATACGGTCATACCAAAATATTATTTAGAAGGTAATGCAGTATATATGAGCAACATAGGAACAATAGGTTTATGAAAGGGTGACACCATGGTTTTTAATATAATGTTCATTTTTTTTGGCTGTAGCCTGTAGCTGTTAGTTTGGTTTGATCTTTTGCTTAGTTAAACTAGTTAATGTTAGGAAACAACTTAACCTGCCTTGATTCGCTTAAATCTTCTTTTTGAAGTGTGCTAGGTTAGCGAGTTTGTTATAAAAGAATGATGCTTTTGCATATCTGAATGAGAGGGATATATCTTTTTTATTTTTTAAATAACACTTTTAGCTCCTTCTGCTGATTTTGCGAATGCTGTATACATAGTGGGCTTCACTCAACAACACATGCAGGTTGAGTTCTGCCAAAAGTATTGAAATATTCAAAGCTTTAATTTGATTGAAAAATATGTGATGAGCGATGATGATAGAGCAAAAAATAATTTTTAAGTTCCCTGTTTAATTCTATGCTAAAAATGTGGACATGTAGCTTTAGGTTTGATTTATCCTAATTTGCAATCTTAAATTGAAATTATTTCATATAGGTTGAGGGGGATGGGAGATTAGTGCCTGCGACGGATGATGAACTCATGGAGGTTGAGGGTTTGCTAGAAAATGAGAAGCATGAAACCCATATCGTTGCAGATACTGGGCAGGCTTTAGTGTGCATTTCTAATGAAGTGTCATCCTCTGGGTTGCCTCAGTTAGAAAGCTCAGAAGGTATGCTTTTCTTAGCCCTATATCATGAAAAATTTCAACACTTATTTATTTCAGCACCTATTAAAATAGGATAAGAAAGTCTAATCTGCTGATTGTGCCTACTGACTGGAGAATTGAATTTCATAATTCTTTGCGCTTGTGATTTTAATTGTACTTTTATCTGCGCTGATGGTCTGGGCTGATTTTTTTGCATGCTTTTTTTTTTTTTATATAAAAAAATTTCTGTTCTGTTTCACAGATTTTTCCATTTTTATCACCTTTTAAATATGCACGTTACATCTTTCCCTTATATATATAAATAATTAAATTAAAAGATGCCAGATATCAAGTAGGTATTGTCTGAGTAATGAAGACTTGTACGAGAGATTCTCCCTCAGCGTAGCAAAGCTCATGGAATTGGCTAAACCATTACCAAAAACAAGTAGAATCAGAAAACAGTCGTTTCAGAATAAAAGTATGAGCAATACAGTATTCGCAAAGGCTGACTTGAAAATCTAGCTTTGTATCTGAAGATGCAGTGGGTAGCTTTCTTGAAATTATTGATTTTTGATGTTGCTTCTGGTCTTGCTGTGTCAGCTTTTATGCTCAAAGGATGAACAATTTGCATGTAATTTTGTTGTCATATTCTAATTTTCTGAATGATTAATATTTGCCAGGTTTGTCACAGTCTGAGAACACAGAAGCTGATACTGAAAAATTAAGCGCACATCTTGAGGTATTCCCAACTTTCACTGCACTTGGATTCTTAACTTCCTTCACATGAATTAATGGATGCTTATCATGTTTGCATGTAAAACATTGCTTAGGGCTTAATCTTTTTTGATTTTTCTCTTGAAGACCACTTTGTCAAAGCTTTATTTTTGAGTTTGAGGCGGGAGTTTATGTTGATATTTTACTCATGGATTTTGATGCTTTTGGAGGGCTTTAACACTTAATTTGTGGCATTTACACTCCAGTTTTAGTGGAAACTATCTTTTTGGAATTCGCAGAACTTGTGTCTGGCGAGAATGAATGTCTAGTTGTTAAAGTTACATCCAGTCTAACATTTCTTCCATTATTTTTGTTCTTCTTATCATTCTGATGACTTATCCTTTTTTTTTTCTTGTTTTGAAAAAGACGAAGAAATCAATCCGGCTTCTAGTTTTTTGCTGTTATATTTAAATAAAATAATCTTAGGGGATAAAGATTTTTCAGGAGTGTCTTTTTCAAAATTTTAAACTTGTAATGATATAACAACTACATGCTAGCTAATAAGAAGGGGTTAGCAGTCCGTATCTAAACAGAACAATGTTGTCTTATCTTTTTCCTTTGTTTTTTTTTTTTTTTGGGGGGGGGGCGCGGTCTGAGTGGAGGGAGGGATATATCTACTTCTTCCTTCTTTAAATTTATGTATGTTACTATAGTTTCTAGGTTCTTTTTTTTTTTTACCCCACTGTTTTTGATCTTTCATTGTTTTGCCCTCCTTGTACATGTTCAAGCACGAGATTGATTTGAAGTTAGTTGTTTTAGCTTTACTTGAACTATTAATCATCTTGGATCTTGTCCTCAATATCTCATATAGTACATTGAAGAAATGTTGCACAAAGTCAAACATGAAGAGAGGCTCCGCTTAGCATGTCAACCTCCTGAGCATTCTTCTAATTATATGAATATAGACAGCCACTGTTCTGAACAGCATGATAAATTCCCTGGTATTGCTGAGAAGCTCCAATCTCAAATCCTTTTTCAGGAAGCTGTCCCTTCTAAGGCTCACAGCTTGAGTGATGATCATGTTACTCAATCTGGGAGTGTTCGGGAGTTCTTCAAACCTCTGGATGGGCCAATAGAAGGTGGATCATCAACTTCTGCAAGCTGTAATAGTTCAAAACCTGATTTTTCCAAGTTGAAGGGCGAAATATGCTTGGATAATTTATCAATTAAAGAACTCCATGAAGTTTTTAAGGCAACATTTGGGCGAGACACTACTGTTAAGGACAAACAGTGGCTTAAAAGAAGGATTGCCATGGGATTGACTAATTCTTGTGATGTTTCAACTACAACTTTTGTAATCAAAGACAATAAATTGGTGAAAAAGGGTAAAGAAGTTAGTTCTAACAATGTGAATCCTGCTACTGGCAATGAGCACCCGGCAGTTGTAGTTGAATACAAGGAGGACTTGCTCAATGGCCTTAGTAGTCAAATTGATGAGCATCAAACTACTTCAGAGATGAGATTGGTAAATAATATTGTGGAAAACAATTTTGCTAGTGTAGATCTTGCTGCAGATCAGAGAGCTGCAAAGAGAGTTCGGAAGCCAACAAAGCGGTATATTGAAGAACTTTCTGAAGCTGAGTCCAAAGAGTACAGTGGTAGGTTAATTGCTTCAACTAGAAACACTGGGACTAGACCCTTGGCTTCAAAATCTTATGTCAGGTCCGCTAGAAATGTGTCCTTGGAAGGGAGAACTGTTATCACAAGGTTGGATTCCCTTGGAGGATCTGGGATTCAGGTTCCTTGTGTTTATCGGGTTCGAAGAAGCCGGCCAAGGAAGAATGTCATGGCACTTTTGGTATGTGAAAAGGATAAAATACTGCTTATCTATCTCCACAATATAATTGTGGCTTTGAATATCTAGGTCTTTTAATTTGATTTTTGCTTTTGGAAAGAACATTTGGATATTCTCTACTAGCTTTCATAATACTCTGCAAAAGTTTGCAAATGCATCTTGCAGCTCTCTAGTTGGTTTATGACTTCATTCATCAGTTCTCATTTCTGACCTGATCATTTAGACTTGAATGGATAAACAAAACTTACAAAAATAAGGGAAGTCAAGTATCACCTGCAAGTTGAAATATTTCGTTGCTTCTTGCTTTGACACATTTTTTATGGAAAGTGTGTTTACTCATGCTTTATTGGGAATCTATCACCTGTGTTACTGGTGTTTTGTAGATGGTAGAGGTTATGGTACTGATGCAACTTGAATTGCGTTCTGCAGAAATTCCATCCCAGTGGCATGGGCATGACAGCTACGTTTATAAAGAAGGGTCTTGATGTACATAGTTCTCAAATGGATAATGGGGGTGTGAACAAAGTTTTGGAAGCCAAATCTACTTCCGAGCAAACTCCGCAACAGCAACAGGTGAAAATAGTAAATGATATCTATAACATAACTATGTTACATCTTGTACTTTTTAGTTGATTGAAACTGAACTCTATTTGCTTATTCAACATTCTGTTATATATTCAGTCTGTAGCTGAATCCCAGGAACAAGAGTCATCAGCTGATCTGGGGCAGAATATGCGGCTAAAATATGTAGATCCATCAGGAGATACTTCAGACGATAAGGTTGTTACAGTGCCCACAGCAAAAGGTGGATTTAGAAGGAAACATCATCGAGCTTGGACTCTCTCTGAGGTTATGAAGCTAGTTGATGGTGTGTCTAAGTATGGAGCTGGCAGATGGTCTGAGATTAGAAGGCTTGCCTTTGCATCCTATTCGTATAGAACCTCTGTTGATCTCAAGGTATGCATATAGTATTTTTGTCAGTAAATAAATGATGGTGAAAGGAACGAAAATTTGGCATTTGGTTGAACACAAGAATTGGTTATAACTGGGAAAAACAACTTTTCCCAATAAATGTTATATTTTGCAGGACAAATGGAGGAATCTGCTGAAAGCGAGCTTTGCCCAGACACCTGCAGACAAAGGGGTGAGATATCAAGTTCGTTTTTTCTTTTTTAATGGTGTTTTGCAATAATATTGGTACGACAAGTTTCACCCGAAGCATCGTCTTTACTTCTTCCAATAATGAGTAGCATTTCTACTTGATTCATTTTTCCCGTATGGAAGGGGTTCTTTGAAACAACCAACGCGAGAAGTCTCATTCTTTATTGTGGTTGACGATGTAGGTAAATTCACGGAAACATCCTTCAATGCCCATTCCTGCATCAATTCTGTTACGCGTGAGAGAGCTTGCTGAGATGCAGGTACAGGTTCCAGCGCCAAATCTTAGCGCGAGCAAGCTGGCTGCATGCAGTGGTAGAAGTGTAAATGAAACAAGACCAGGATACTTGTAACATAGTAAATAATAGATTTTAGTTGTCTGAACTAGAAATAAAATACTCTAATTCTCTGTACTCTCTAAGGAAAAAAAAAAAAAAAACCCTGTTTTCTTAAAATTGATGAGCTTGTCTGGATGTGGCAGATAAGGAGTTTGTTTGAACATATGCTGTGCTGACTCGGAATTGTTCTTAGGTTTTTGAACCAGAATGGCCTATCAAGACAACTTATATAGAGTTTGAAAACTCGCACTGATGATTATCGTGCAATGCAAAGTGACATCTTACAATGTCTAAATGACTGGTGGAAGTCCTTGGTGTTGGCCGTGATTGTCTAAGGCCTCATTTGGATTTCTCCGGCTAGGTTAGTACCAAGTTCAAATTGTTGGGGCCCTATACCGGTATCGTACACCACCGGAGCTTGGACTGGAGCTCAAGGGTTCAGTGAACAACTGAACCTTGGTGGAGGTAATTTTTTTACCCATTCAATTTTTTGTAATATTTTTATATTTTAATAAAAATGTAAAGAAATATTAATATAAAAAATAAAATTTTAATCGGATGACAGATTAAATAAAAATATTTGAGGTAATATATTTGCACGTCTAAGTCGAATAATTGCATTGAAAATCGCAGTGGAGAAAACAAAGCATACAACTGCCTTAAGTGAACAAAAAAACTGAAATCAAACTGAATTGGAAAAAAAAAAAAAACTACAAATTGAATAAAATTTGAATGAAATCAAATCATACACTGTAGTTCAAAAGGATATTCGTTTTTTATTTTTTATATTAATTTTTGGATGTCTAGATCCTCAATTGGGCTTTCAAAATCTAGATCTTTTTCTTTTCTCTTTTTTTTTTTTGTCGTCATTGTGACTCTTGAGCCCTTCTTATGTCTGGTTCTACTTCATCATCATCTTCTTCCTCCTGCTCCAGAGGTCGCCTTTCACTCAGTTCTGGTAAGTCATTCTCTAAGCAAATCTTCTATCTCTTTCTTTCTTTCTTTCTTTCTTGCAATCAGTTCTATACAATTACGAAGTTACTGTGACATCCTTCAAATTCGATTTTTCCCAACTATTTCTAATATCCGCTTTCTTTTTATCGGATATGATCAACGATCAACTTCTTTTCCCTTTCACCATTCACATTCATGTAATTATAAAGAGATTGAGAAAAGTTAAGAGGACTCGAAGTACTTCAACATTCTCAAGTTTCCCTCATCTTTTTTCCCATCATTTTTCTCATCAATTAAACACGGCACCTTCATTAATTTTGTTTCTAAATTGTCCTTCATCCTGGGGTATCAATGGGTTCTCGTCAAAGTTGAGATTTTCTTTCAATATGCTTTTGTTTTTGTATGATTATGCAGCATTTTGCTTTTTTATTTCTTTACTTATTTGTATTTTTTACATCTACAATGACACCTTTTAGAAGCTAAAGCTGTGTCCTTGTTCTTATTTCATTAGTGATGTACTTGAAATCAGAAAGCAATGGGGATTATTGGGAGGATTAAAGAAATTGAAACCTAGATGGCTCGAACTCAGAAAAATAAGCCCACAGGTATGCCTTTTTATATCTTTACATGCATATAAGAACTGAATTTTCTTTTTCCTTCGATTTTCAAATCCATTTTTGTCTTTTAGTATTGGATAATTATTGATCCTATTGAAAAATACTGAATGGCTTAACCAATGCTTTTTAAAAAAAAATTTTTTTTACTGAATACACTGAGTACCATCCTGGTCAGCTCAAGGCAAAGATTGCAAAGCTAAGGACACAATTACTAGAGCCACCCGAATTATGAATGATTCTTTTCTGTCATGAATGGATTCTAAAGTTACCTTTTTTTTTTTTTTTTTTTCTGTGTATATTATGAATATGCATTTGTTTTTTATCCAAATTCTGCTTTGCCACATTTTAATTTACTTTTGCTACTAATAATGTGACCATTGGTAATCTTTTTAACAATTCCTAAGTCTTGATCGATCTATTAATTTCCTATTATTAGTTGTCTAATCTTATAGCTTTTGTTTCCACTTTCTAGGTGGTTTAGTCTCTTTTTACCATAACTTTATGTATATCTAACTGCTCGAACAAGTTTTTTTTTTTTTGCTCGATTGGCCACTGAGTACCTTTTAAACTTATTTTTGAATTTACGAATCAGGGTTCTAGTGGAGGGGGAGAGGGTTTTGAAGTTACAAAATTTGGTCTTGGACGTGTAGCGTTAATAGGATTTCCAAAGTCGGTAATTTAACACTTGAATACATACGTCTTTATTTTCTTAATAAGAAAGTAAGAGCTATATACAACTCTTGCATTTGGCAAAACTTGGAGAAGCCCGGTCTTGTAGTAAGATGGTTTTGGTTTTTTTCTCACTTAAGATAAATATATTGATATTGCCAGTACCTTCATTGTTACCTGCTTGCTTCATCTACTTCCACAGATATATAGGAAAATACCTGTTGGGCTTTTAGATTAGTACAGACATGCATATGTGCCCTCTGTGGACATTTGTTCTTTGGAGAGGAAGCTAAGGATTGCATTGTAATCTGACTGCAGCGTAAATCAACCCTTTTAACAATGTTGACAGGAACTGATTCAGAAGCTGCATCTTATGAGTTCACAACACTTACTTTCATTTCTGGTATCATACATTACAATGATACTAAGATTCAACTGCTTGATCTTCCTGGAATTTTTGAAGGTGCTTCTGAAGGCAAGGGACGTGGGAGGCAGGTAAAACTTTGCAGCTTCTAGTTTTATGTCGTGATTTTTGTTGTCATATCTTGATATAAAAACTGTTGTTGCTAAATTAGGGAAATTCTGATAAATTATTATTAGATGTTGTTTGACTAAATGCCTAACATGCTCCTTGGCCACTATTACATTGAAGTTGGGTTTGGATACGCCTACATCCAAAATTCCTGCTAAGGAAAAGATAATATTATTTCTTCCTCTTACTTACCATTCAGCTCTATTATCTGTACTATCCATTCTTATCCTCAGTTTGGTATGCTAGTTTTTTTGAATTCAAGATATTTTATGAGACTGCCCATTTTTCAGGTTATTGCTGTTGCGAAGTCGTCAGATCTTGTGCTTATGGTTCTTGATGCCTCTAAAGTAAGTATTTATATCACATGGTAGTTTTTGGCGTTGAAGAATTGGTGGTTTTGCTTACTATAATATGGTAAAAATTGATTAGGATGCTCATAAGATGTTAGTTTGTAACTTGGGAACTTAATAGAGCAGTCAGCAGTGTTTAATACTGTTCTGATCTCAGTGTCAGGTTTGGTTGGAAAATTCTAAAAAGAAATAATATGTAAGAGTGCGAGGAAATTAATCTCTCATTTTCCTTTAATGTATGAAAAAATTGAACATCTAATTGTAAGATGCAAAATAGTTTTTCTTGATTTAAGCTTCCCAATTACCTCCCTGGGTGTATTGTGTACTTGTTTTGACATATATTCTTTCTTCTGGATTGCTATCAGAATAGATCCACAGCGTCATTCTCTTGAATCATTCTGCCTTTCCCTCCCTATTTTTTAATACTCATTGCACTCTTTCATTTTTTTTTTTCCCCTCTTACTAGGCTTTCAATTCATGCCCTTGTTATTGTTCATACTTCAAGCTTTCTGGTGACTACTAGGGGTTTAAACTGTTGAAAGATGTGATGTAGTTTTAATTTTTCACATTTGCTATAAGCTTGTCAATTCTATCAATACTTGTGTCCATTTCCCGAATCTTGAATATTCATTCTGATGACTTGCTTACCATTAAGCTTTTAGGAGTTATGTTATTTTTCTGCTGTTTTCCCGCTGTTTTTATCCACTATTACCTTACGTCATTGTGATCTGCTATGAAAACCTCAGAGTGAGGGTCATCAACAGGTATTAACCAAGGAACTGGAAGCTGTGGGTTTGCGTTTGAACAAGAGACCAGCTTGAGTAAGTCCATCCCTAATCGTTATCTATGTGGTGTCATTAATAATATATTAGACGCATCTCTAGATTTCGAAGTATTGAGTTGTTCTTTGGCTGAAAAAAAAAGGGAATGATTTTCCCGTTACAGATGGTTTAACATTGACTGGATCAATTTTATTTAAGTTCTGATGATTTTTTGTGTAAACTGCATGTATATAGCTTATGGTTAAGAGATTCAATATGCCCTCTGAGGTTTAAAAACTAACACTGAACTATTCTTAGCTTTATTTATTATTTTCCATGGTTACCAACTTAATTCTGTTTAATTAATTCTCCTTAAGTTGTCATGTCACGTACCTTTCTTCATTTTCCTTTTTTTTTCCTTTCATTCCAAGAAAAATTACCTTCTCTAAATTTTAGATCTATCTCCCTTAAAACAAAGTTCTTTAAAATTTCTTAGGAGTTAGGATTGCCTTTTTTTTGGGGTTGGAGCTGAAGATTAATTGCTTTCAAAAAAAATTCCTTTTCATGGTTATTCTTTGGTTCAGCTCTCCATTCATCCCTCCATTTTTTTTTTATTTTGTCTTTTTCGTTCTTCATTCCTAACAAAGTCTTGCAATTTCTCTCAAGAACCCTTAGCTCTTCATTTTAAAGATTACTCTTAAAAACTCCAGTAAATTTCATGCTCAAGAGGCTTGGTTGTTTTTTAGAAGCATTTTGATGTGGCTATAAATGATTGTTGATGTGTAGGTAATTCACAACATGTAGGGTGATGGGTATTTGTTGAATTTTTAATTTTATTTTTTTGGTGGTAATGGTCTGTTGGCGATGATAGGTGACATTTTTTTCTCACGTGGTTGATCTTTCATTTTCTATCGAGATATTTTTGGGCTTTGATTAGTTAGATGAAAGATAAAGTTTAGAGAGATAGTAGAAAAATAGTGAAGGAGGAAATAAGAAGGAAGAACTAAGAATGGATCAAGTGGTTTGGAGAGAGATATTGCTTCTTTTTTTTTTATTTTTTTGCACACTATTCTATCAAAAAAAATAATTATAAGATTCGTTTAGACTTTAAAGAGGTGGAGTACTTGGATAAAGGAAAAAGATGGGTAAAAAAAGGATCTTAGGAAAAACTAAACAGAAAATAATAAAATAAATCTCAGGATAGTTGAGTGTTAGTTTTTAAACCTCAAAGGTTATATTCAGTCTGCTCTAAAACCACATGGTATATATCCGTAGTTTCCCGCCAATTTTTTTTTTCCCCTGCAGTTTGCTTCATTTTGGGTTTCTTTATTTCATTTTGCAGATATATTTCAAAAAGGAGAAAAAAAAAATGGAGGCATATCTTTCAACAGCACTTTACCTTTAACTCATGTGGAAGAGAAATTCTGTTATCAAATTCTACATGAATACAAAATTCACACTGCTGAGATATGTATTCAAGTAAGTGATTTAATTCCACATTCAATTGAATTGATTCATTGTTACAAATGGTGTTCCCTTACTCTGAGGCAATCCTGATGGATTCTTTTTCAGGTTCTATTTCATGAGAATGGTACAGTGATGATCTTATTGATGCAATTGAAGGAAACTGCAAATATGTTAAGTGTGTA
>JAQSVH010000002.1:12778413-12804858 GCA_029448705.1 Adansonia digitata
AAATCAATTAAAATAAATGTTTGGTTTCAATTATGAATATTTTAAACAAAAAATAAATCTAAACCTTTAGCTTATAGCCATTATATGCTTTCCTGGATGTTAAATCCAAGACTAAATTCAATGACTGCCTTGTTTAGAAAATCTATCCTAGGATTGGTTCGGACCATGTGTTAAAAATATATTTTTTTAATCCATGCTTAGATCAGATCCAGCTTGAGTCAGCTCCAAAGCGCATATCACCATTCAAAAACATCTTAAAAATTATTTTTTATTTTTATATTAATATTAATATTATATATTTTATAATTAAACTTAAATTAAAAATTATTAATGAACAGTTATTCTTATTAATTTAAACTGTCCAAAATTAAAAAAAATCTGCATCCAAACCTGACCAATACTCGTCTGACCCTTAGATAAGTATAGTGTGAAGGTATATATGTTCCTATTTTGTTGCAGAAAAATTTATGAAAAATATATATATTTTTTCTACATGTGTTACTTACTTAGACATATAAAGAGAGAGAGAGAGTCTTCTCTCATTTCATAAATTTCACCTAATCACAATTATCTAATTGTAATCAAGATTCGAACTTAAGACTTTCGTAATGAAAATTTAAACCCTAACTACTAAATTTAATAAAGTGTCTCCTTCGGAGACCGACTGTTTTACCTTTGCTACTAGGTGCTATGGATTAAAATATACAATGAAATAGGTTTTAGAGTTACACTATAGGAAATATGATATCACCATTAAGTTTCAACTTTCAATAGAACTCTTGATTTAATATTCGTTCCCTTTTATTTATTCCCTAGTTCCAAAGTAATGAAAAAAAAATTGAGAAACAAATATAAAACCTAAGAAAATTGAAAAGATAAATAAATAATATATTTATTTGATTGGTTATTAAAAGATAAATGTATAATGCATTAAAAATTTTAAAATTTTTTAGAGATAATTTAATTAAATATATATTGATTAAGGAAAATTTATAGACAAAAATAAAAAAATTAAATAGATATAAATTTATTTATAGATAATTTAATTATTTTAATATATAAATATATATAAATATTTATTGATTAAGGAGATTTTCCAATTAAATGTTCATTGACATGCCCTAAGAGGGAAAAAGTTTCTTATCCTCGTTTTCGCAACGCAATCCTTCTATTTAAATATGTTCATAAATCAAGCTATTCATTGGATTTAATAAATTTTGTTCGAATTAAATTAAATTTAAAAATATTTTGTTAATATGAATAATTATTTATTTAATAAAATTTTTGTTAAATAGTGAAAAGAGCATTTTTTTTTAACTAAGTCCAAACTAAGTTAGGGAAGCACAAATAAAATTTTTTTAGCTCGTTCCAATCAGATTCATAGACACTTCTATTTCCAACTACAGAAAAAGAACCCAGCCTCCGTCCCCGCGGATTGACATATCATGATACAGTGTGTCCTAGCACGTTAAAGTAGGAACCTCAATTAGCAATAATAGGCTTTTCTAGAAATATATAATTAACCCTATAAGACGAAAAAAGATGAGAGGATTTGTTTGCTAGTAAAGAAGTAAAATTGTACTAATAATGCAATTTCAATCCACAAAAGGTCACCTCTAGAATTTAACCAAAAACCGTCGTGCATAAGCATTGCCTACGTGAAATAATTTATGATCATGCACGAAAATTTAAGTTTTATTACATGAGAATTTGATTTATCAAATTATTTGTTATTTCCCTGATTGATTCGTCTGTTAGCTTTATATATATATATATGATATAATATTTTACAATAAATTATAATTTCTTCTTGTACTAATAACTTGATAAAAAAATGTAAATAATTCAAATCAAATCCAAAAGGTGCAAATTCTATATTTGACATCATCTGGGGCCATCTTTTTCCTTTCTTGGGTTAAAAGGACAAATTTATTACTATATCATAGATTGATATTGAAAATTTCCACAATATTTACTGCTATGTCATAAATGTAGACAAAATAATTAAATTAAGAGCAAGCAACAAATATAATCCCAAATCAAAAGGATGAGAGCTGAGATAGATGATAGATAGATAAATAGATCGATGGATGGATACCCAAGAAAAAAGATGAAGAGTTTAGCCTTGTAAGTCCAACAACAACCTGATGGGCTGATGATGGCGATGGCAATGGGGCATAAGCTAAGGAAGCGAATGTGTTTGATCCCCAAGGAAGAAAGCGCCAACTATGACCTCTGCAATACATACAAGCAAGCAAAGTCTTCCCCCGTTCCCCCCACCCACAACGATTTCCCCCCAGCTTTCCTTTTTTCCCTCCTTTATAAAAAAACAACACAGGAAAGGCAAGGCAAGGCGAGGCGAGGCAACCAACATCAAGAAACATAAACAATCTCTCATCTGACTGATGTAACATTAAGCCCTTCCAATGATAATACTTATTCCTACTACTAATAACAATAATAATTAACAGATCCACCTTACTGGTAATACGTTAATGAATTATGAAAATCATAAGAGAAATCTTAGGTGGAGGAGTGCAGTGCAATGGGTCATAATAAGTTGAACGAGTTCTGGTTTTTGCACTGTTTAGTCTGTCAAACTCCCATGCTCACGAGCAAATCTCACAAAAGTACATCTTATACCTAACAGACCAAGTAAATCAACCCCCCCCCCCTTTTTTTTTTGGTATTTGAAGTACAAGAAAATCAAAACCATTTTTTATTTTTGGGTATCTTGAATTAATCAGTTAAACTCCGAGGACCAAGAAAACAAATATAATCAAACTCATTTTGGCAGCTAAGATTATGCGTGATTGGTTTTTGGTAAGACCTACTAAAAAAATTGCTCCGAAAGGAAGAGAAAAAGCTCGACAAAACATTATTTTTATCATTTCTTTCTAAATGATTCTTCTACCTACATCATATTTGGTTTTTGATTCACAATATAAAACACTTACTATATCTCTTGTATCTTAATCTTCCATTTTTATTACGCTAAGCTAGATATCACACCAATGGCTTAGAGCAATTGAAAGGAGTCAGAAGAGATTGAACACCATTATGCATTGAATTAAAAAGACTGGGTTATTTCACAAAGAAAATTTAAAACTTTCTATAGCTACTTCACTCCCTTACAAGATAAAGGGTTAGCTTGGTACCATTCAGAAGTTTGTTGTCCAGTTAAGATGACCCAATTGAGGCGGTTGGTAAGCACCTACTTGAGCCCCAGGAGCAGCTGGAGCAACCCCAAAGCCAACATTAGCACCCATAGCAGGGCTTAGATGATGTGGGTTTGGCATTGCAGCAGGCTGTGGAGGAGGATGGTACAAACCCGAGAATTGCATGTGAGAAGATTGTGCAGCAGCAGCAGCGTTAAAAGAAGCATGGCCTGTGTGAGATGGCATATAACCATGTGGTGTTTGTGGCAGATTGTAGTATGCAGCAGATTGCAAGCTTGGTAGCTCCCTCGGGTTTTGAATCCAGAGATCTGATGTATCAGCCTGTCAAATAACAATGCAGTTAGCAAAGAGACTATGACAATCAAACTAGCCAACTGAAACCTATACAAAGCAAGGGCAAAGGAAAATTTTATCAAACCAAAGAAAAACACACATATATTGTTATTTGACAACAACAACTACACCTCCAACACACTCAATTTTGATATCATAACTCAATCAATAAAAAAAAGTCAATACTGCAAAAATCAAACTACAAAACTCATGCTTGAGAACCTCTCCATTACTTTTTTGTTCATCACTTTTCGAATATATTCTTAATCATAATTCACACATGCGAGGTGCACTCATTGACTGCAGCTCACATGTACGAACAATGACTCGACTCAATAAATAGCATTAAAGCAACCTATGGTTGTGATATTTCAGGGTTCACTACTCCGATATGATATCTAATTCAGATACAGACACCAATATCAGTCACTCAAAAAACCTGAATTACATATCCTAGCTAGTTATCTTCATAATGTACATTACTCTTTCTCACTCGTTGGAACTTTCTTCAAGCATATAACAAGACAAGTTGCGCTGGCTGACCAATTACACTGCCAAAACCAGATGGAACAGGACAATCAAGGACCCTCATGGTCACTAATGCCTCAAAATTTAGTTTATCCATGGCTCATACTCTAATGGCTATTAGTGTGAAGAACATTTATTTACCTGTTGATTTTGAACATAGATATTGCCATCTTTATATTTGGTCCGAGATGAATCTTCAAGACCTGTAGCATTCCCAACTACACCAGGAGCATTGATTGCATACCCAGAAGGACTGGTAAAATTTCCAAACCCAGTAGGACTGCCAGCAGGAACTGGTTTGAACTGCTGAATCCCATACTTGAGGCCATTTGCACTAAGATGAGAGCTACCTCCTGGCATGAGCAAGTAGCTGCTACCATTTGATGGGTGCGGATAAGCAGGGTTACTGGAATAACCTGGCATTGCCATCTGTGGTAGATAAATTGGGGAGACAAACTGACGATATGGCATCAGATTAGCAAAATGGGACATATGAACTTGAGGATACATCTGCGCTACAGGAGGTTGTTGCTGCTGAACCATTGGTATTGTTGATGCAGGGATATTGGCAGCATGCATGCTTAAGGCCTAGTTATCATTTAGAATTTGCATCAATTTAAGTGACAAAAAGGCCTTTTCCGGAATGAATAATACTTGAATGCATGTTACTGGCACTAACCTCCTGGGGAGATGGTAGACCCTGGCCCCTTGCAGTTTCATCTATTGGGGGTCTAAAATATGGTAAATCATAACCAGTTTGGGGATCATATGCCTGCTATCAAGCCGACACCAATATCAGAGCACTCCATTGCAAGGAGCAATCAAAAGAAGGGGTATTCATCCCAAAATTCAAAGTTGCTTCAAATCAGTTTCACTAACTAATAAATTTCACAAATACTCATCAAGCAGGATCAAAAGTTTGAATTTAAATGCCACTAGTCAATTTTTACAAGATTCTACTTACCGAAAAACCAGGTAATTCAGGAGGATCTTGCTGCTGTTGTGACTCTGAAGGAGCATAGGATTGACTGTTGTCCTGGACCATTCCAATATCGGCATAACTGCCCAAATTCTGGGGACTTGAAGCATCTTTCTTATCAGGCAATTGATGCTCAGATGCGGTACCAGAGGGTGGAGAGTCAGATCCAGAATTTCTAAGTTGATCATCTAAAATCTCAATGGGCTTGCCAGCAGCATCATCATCACTGGAAGTATTGGGAGCAGACACAGACAAACTGCTTAGATCAAGTACAAGTAGAACAAATCAGAAACAGTGCCTTGACTCAAGAATAAAATTTGAACTTTAGACTCTACCAAATGTAAGTAATTACTTAGGAGAAAAGGCCAACCTTGAAGCAGATTCCCCATTTGAGTCTTCTGCAACACTAGAGGCATGAAAACCCCGAATGAAATTCCTTGATGAATCAGGTTCCACTCCAAAGCTGCCAAAAGTAAGTCGGTGGCGATCATTGTCTGGGACTCGAATATGCTGTGCTATGATGACATTCTCATTTTCATAAATATTTATTTGAGAAAAATTCTCTTGCAATTTAGCGGTTTCAGAATCCAACTCCTTGGCATCATCAGCAGGGGGTGAAGCAGACTTCTTAGGTGTTCCAATAACTCCAGGATTATTAACACCTGACTTTTGGCTTGATTTTGGTTTCCACTCTTTATTGTGTTGGTTAGCTGCATCAAATATGCATGATAAACTCTCACATAAACTTCAGATACAAGTTCAAATCAAGTGCTACAATAACTACAACCTACAGACAGTCATTTGCTAAAATAGCAGTTCCAACTTTCAAGCGATAAAACTTATACTTAACTAG
Organism: Adansonia digitata; assembly: GCA_029448705.1. Classification (NCBI taxonomy): domain Eukaryota; kingdom Viridiplantae; phylum Streptophyta; class Magnoliopsida; order Malvales; family Malvaceae; genus Adansonia; species Adansonia digitata. The sequence continues at coordinate 12,784,286 of JAQSVH010000002.1, forward strand.
GTCAACGGAAAGACGTACAACACTACAATAAAAATTTCTAAGGTACCAAAAAGATGCACGGACTTGATATATATTTCTATCACTGGTTTATTGTGTCTTACATTCTTAAATATTTAACCTCAATAGACACACAAGTTCGTCATTCAAGAAGCTTAAAATTAAGTGAAACAAAACTGAATTTGGATTCTTTTTAACAAAACAGAAGCACATTTGTAAACAAATAAAGGCAAAAATAATAACAGAGAGTCATCAAAGGCACATGATACATCAATGACCATGAAATAATGAGTTAAAACTTTTCTTTAGATTCTTCGCCTCTGATGTGTTATAAGTGCCTATTATTTAAACTACTATCTAATAAAAAAGGCAAAGGAATACTCTGGAAAATATTTTTGAAGATAATCATCATCATCATCATATCAAAACTACCGCTTGAACAACAAAAGGGCAGCTTATGAAATTGATGCTCCTAGTAGAGAAACAGTACCTTTTTGATGACCTAAAACTTGTTGATGTTGCCTGCTCCCATACTGATTGCTCACAAATGACCTGCTGCCAGAAATCCCAGATATGGCAGATTCAGCTGCACTGGTATGATTGACCCGGTCTGGTCTAGAAATTGCAGGAAAAGGTCGAAATGCCTCTGATGAGGTGTTCCTGCCTACAAGTGAATTGGAGAGAGTACTTGTTCCAGATGAATCTTTGACAGCATCTTCAGAAGGCTGACGGCGAACGCCCACAACCCCAACTTCACGCTTGATAGCTCCAACAGCACCAGATGATCTGGAATCAGGAGAAGGCACATGAACAGGATCCATAGAGGATGAATAAACCCCAATAACTGAGCTGCTTGATGATTGACTGGCAGAGTGTACTTGAATGATATTGGGCTTCACTGCCTGTGACCGTGAAACAGCATTAGGAACAAAAATTCTCTTTTCTTCCAATACTTCTTTCCTACTAATACCACTTGAATTTGAATCTCGAGCATGTCTCGAATGTGAACTGGATGGTGCACTAGAAGTTGGAAATGAATTTTGAGAACTAAAGGGTCTCTGATTGCTTGGTGTTCCCGTTGAACTGCAGAATGATAATAAAAGGAGAATACTCAGTGAACACTATTTCACAAAGGCTACAAGATCAGTAAATACAGGGCAAAAGAAACAAGAGAATGAACAAAGCTTAAAGTGGAACAGCTAACAGCAAATAAATAACTACCAAATAACATACCCCTTTTCAGCAACATTCATGTGCACTTGCTCATTTAAAGAAGTTGAGCGTAGTGAGACAGGAGGCTTAATATCTTTATTTGCATTCTGATTAACTCTGTTGTCCCTAACAACACGAAACTCTCTGTTGACTCCTGCATCTAGTAATGAATTTTCAATTTAATAGCAGAAAAAGGTTAAAGGTACCTCATGATAATCCATAATAAGCTGAAGACTTTATGTATAAGAAGATGGTTCTGTACATTAACGAAAACTAACACAAGTTACATGATTAAAAGTCAAATAAAAGATGAAAAAAAAAAAGCCTAAAACTGTGGGATTTCAAGGAAGAATGGAGTATTTTGATAAATGATTTTTAAAGAAACACACACACACACACACACAGATATATATATATATATTGCACAACGGCAAAGGCAAGCACAAGGGTTCCGAGAAAACCTCACCAGATCAGCATATTGAAAAACTTCAAATCTAAGACAGTAGACATCAATATACAAAGACTATTATACATGAGTGCAAATCATTACACAATTTCTCTATTATCCACCTTCATCCACAAATCCAATTTTGCTTTATATCAGGTTAACAATTATGAAAATCATTACACTTAATAATTCCTAACTTCAATTCATCACCCCTTGAACATGGGGCAGTATGGTCTTTAGCTTGAAGAGACTACATAGTTAACCTTTCACTTGCCAAAAGATAAAGGTCGTATCATTAAACACATTATATCACATCATTACCAGGCAAAGCATTCCGAGTATAGCCTCCTCTTCGAGAACCACGTTCAGGATATGTACGAAATTTCATCCCTTGACCAACATTCTCAGAAAGTTTTCTTGGATCCATGGAACCTTGGTTCCTAATGATCTATAATCATAAAGAAACGTTAGATCATAACAAGTTTTTTTACATCTGTAGATTAACTCCTCTGGTGGTTCACATTTCAAGATACAACAAGTAATATTCAAAGCATTAACATTATCTCAATTGCTATGGATACAAGATCGAGGATATGCTCCCTCAAAAAAAAAAAAAAAAAAAGATAAATCATTAGCATAAACATCATAGGATACATTAATAGCGGAATAATAAATGGCTAAAAATTCAAAAACAGAGGCACCCATCAAATACTGAGAATGCGTGCAAATCAACACCCAAAGCTATGATAAAAATATAAACGATGTTGGAAAACAACCTCTATTGCAAAAGAAAGCAAATTAAAACACACAAAAGATTTGCCAAAAACCAAATTAGGATAATATACAACATTATACCTCTTTCTTCCGATCTCTCTTTCTTCTTACTTCATGAAATGTATCTGAGAAGAACCAATGAGACTGGCTGTAAATAAGAAACATTTATAAAAGTACATTTGAAATATCATCCTAAACGAAAGAGGCAATCCAAAACAACATATCCAAAAGGGAAAAAAAATAAATTATTAATTATAAGAACTCGTACAAAGCTCAAGAATGACAACTTAGGTTGACTAATTTAACAATCTGATGACAGTTGTCTAAACAACAGAAAACACAGCCATTTTACTCTTACCATTGGTAAGAGAGGAAAAATGCTAACGTCCAACTAATCCAGGTGTGATATTCAATGAGGATCATAATGCCACTTTTATAACATACAAGAAAGATAAGCTGCTTACTTCTCATGCACCAAAATCACTTCCCAAAGATTTTAAAATAGTACAGTAATTGCCATAACCAGATACCACTATTTGTTCTCTCTGTCCACTAAATAATCCAATCAACGTTGGCATGCCTACATTTTGATTCTCAGATACCGTAATCAAATTTAATAATGCAATACACCCCCTCCCCCAATATCTGAGCAACACAAACAAAGTTCTTTAAACCATCTATTTGGTTTATCTGTAGGCCCAAAACCCAAGTTGAAGAAGGAATGCACCTGCTATAAGAAAAAGAAGAATTAACCCACATCTTCCGGACTCAGAAAATGCACCCACCATAACGAAAAGACGACCACCAAAGCAAAGCAAAAGACTAAAAGAAGTATCACCAAACAAGCAAAAACGGCATTCCCAGCAGGCTAAAACATCCTGCAATAATTATCAGGCCCGAAACCTTCTACTTAAAACAATAATCAACTTTAACATCTCCAAAATAAAACAACATAAAAACCCTAAAAATAAACCCCAAAACTAAGCGCAACCTTAACCAGAACAATCTTGACCTCAAACTCCCGGCACTTAAAACAATTAAAAAGCAAATAAAACTCATTTTGGGGGAAAAAAAGAGGCAAAAAACAGAATAATGAAATAAATGGCGACCTTGATGGAGCAACTTCTGGGCAGTTTCATTAGGATCCATGTTGGCCTCTTTCAGGGCAACGTAGATATCATCATCAGAGTGATTGCCGACTATTTCCTTGATTGACTGTATTGTCTTGCTGACCCGCGCTGAGATATGTCCTTCGGTTCTTGCCCCACCAACCATCTCTCTCTGCTCCAAAATACCCAAAAAATGAAAAAAACAAAAAAAGGAAAAGACTTTCTCACTTACCACACTATTTTTTTGACAAAAACCCAGTTTGATAATCCAAATTCAATTCGGAATATAAAGAGAGTTCTTTGAAATTTTTTTGTTATTACTACTATTAAAACCCTTCGAAAGATAAAGAGCTAGGGTTTGCGATAGTGAAAAACGGCTTTTAGAAAGAAAAAAAGAGAGGTTAGGAGCGATGGTTTTAAAAACTTTCTAAATTCCTATTCGGCTCCAGCTTAATGACTGATCTACCCCTTGAAAATTTTCATACTCGCAATTTTACCCTCTTTTGTCACTTTGTGAGTTAGTCTTTATTAAAGTTGCTTTTTTTTATATTTATATAAAATAGAAATTATCTTAATTTTTCAAATTTTACATGATTATTGTAGGAGTACGTTTGTTTTGTTAAAATTAGTTTACAAAAATATTTTTTAAAAAAATATAGTTTTTTTTTAAAAGTAGAGATTTTATGATGTTATCACGATTCAAGGAAAAAAATTTTTTTTGATTATTTTTTGAAAAATTTAGTTTTTTTAAATAGAATATTCATATAAATATTAAATTATTAATTATTAAAACAATAAAAACTACTTAAGTATTCATATTTTAAATAGTAATATTTTAATAATAACATTTAACATTAAAATATTATATTAATATTAAATACTTAAAATGATATTATTTATTATTATAACATTAATTATACAAATATTTTAAAATATTATAATAATTATTAAAATATTATTTTACAATTTTTAAATAGTATTATTAATATAAATATGAAAATATTAAAAACTACTTATCATTAAAATATTAATTTTTAATATTGAAATCGTAATATTTAATAATATTATTTAATGATAAAATATCATATCAATATTGAATACTTAAAATAATACTATTTATTAAGAAAAATTAATTATATAAATTTTTAAAATATAATAATTATTAAAATGTTATTTCTATTAATATATCTATGCTACTAAAATATTAATTTTTTTATTAAAAATTATTATTAAATATTTATAACGTATAATTTATATAAATCTATTATTAAAATAGTCATATAAAAACATGTTTCAACAAAATATTAAAATAGTATTTTAAATTTAAAATATTGATAACGTTACAATTTTATTATTAAAATAATAAATTATATTAATAATAATTATTAAAAAATAATAATAGTATAATATAAAAATATAAATATGTATGTTAAATAATATCCAAAATATAAATATAAAAAACTACATTATTAAAATAATTTTATGTTAATATTTTAATATTTTTAATTAAATATCAAATATTAAATATTTAAAATAATAAAAATATTTGGTTATAGTTCAATTAAATTTTAATATAAAAATCACGTTTATTTAATAAGAAGCTCTTGTCAAAAAATGTCTTCCACTTTTGAAAAGCATAAGGCATTTCACAAGAAAATTCTTTTATTTTTCATTGACTTGTAAGCTATTTTTTGTTGACTAAGTTATTTTTCATGAAACAAACACTGAAAAATACAAAAAATATTTTTTAGAAATTATTTTAAAAAACAAACAGTTCTTAAGATGACATATATTTTTACCTCATATTAAAAATATTGTAAAAAATTTAATAAAAATATATCATAGATTTTTAGTTAAGCTTCTGATATTTTCTAAATTACCACTAATGCGTTTAATATAAAGAGAGTTATTTATAGTCGTATTTCAATGCCGTTGAATGGAAGATTTAGAGAAAAATATTAAATTTGAAAAATATACTTTGGCAAAAATGATGTCTGCTTAAAAAATAAGTGAAACTTTGATTTTAACATTGTAGATTCAAGTCTGGCTTATTTTTAAATTATATAAGATATATTATTTATATATTATGTAGTTTATATCATACAAATAATAAATATATAATATAAAAATGTAAACATTAAAAATATGTTAAATTATCTAAATTTAAAATTTTATAAAAATAAATTAATAGAGATTAAAGTAAAAATATATTTAGAAAGCTATAAAAAATATAATATGAATAGATCTAAACTGGTCTAAACTACTTGTTTACAAATATAAAATAGTTTAAATAAAATTTGAAGTTTATATTGTAGATTAGACAGGGCTCAAAATAAATTTTTAATTTGACAAAATTAAATATTATTTATAATTTAAAATATAATTAAAAATCATGATTATTGTTGTTAGTTTAATTATTTTATATTCATGTTTTAAATATTATATATAAAGTATAAATTATAGATTATGTAATTATAATTGGTGGTGATAGTAGTGACTATAGATATAAATAAGATACTTGTGCTTACAATTTACTCAAGTTCAATCTAAAAAAAATTTTTGATTTTAATTAATAATTATCGAGTTGAGATTAAGTTCAAGTAACTCAAAGTATCAAGCAAGCCGAATTCAAAATATCATAAAATTCAATTTGAGTATTTTCTTGAGCTTAATTGAGCATTTTTTAAAATTAACATTAAAAGTCTTAATTCAAACTTAAATTCAATTATAAATAATCGAATTTAAAATCAAATATAAAAAACAAATTCATATTTTTATTAGATAATAAGTCTAACCAAATTTAAATAGTCTAATTTTTAAATCCAATCGAACTTAAATTAAAATTTAAGTCATAAGTTATAAATTTTCAAATAAATTTAAATTTTAAATATAAAACTTAGTTAAACTTAAATCAAATTTTAAATAATAAAATTCAAATTGAGGTCAAAGAATTCCTTTAGTTTAGTTCCGCTGGATTACATCTCGTAATCATTTTTTTTTAACTTCCACCATTCATATATAAAGAAAAATATTAAAAAAAAAAAAAAAAAAGAAAGAAAGAAAGAAAGAAAACAACACTAGTCAATAAGCGTTGAGGTCGTTAACATACACCTGACCCGAATAGTCAATTTCTTTAGCTCGCAATTCTTCCCTATTTAGTGTTTCTTCTTTCTCACCTCTTTTCTTAAACAAAAAAAAAAAAACTATTCTGAAACTCTGCATTCTCGCTCCCTCTTCGTCTCTCCATAACAATTGAGGGCCCTCCCTTTTCCATCTCTCTTCGCTTCTATTTCGAGCTTCGATCTCTCTCTCCTCCTTTTTGGAGCAACCACCCTTACTCGTTAACCCTAACTCACTGAGTCCGCATCCATTCCTCCCAACTCCGCTAGCCATCTCTTTCCCACCGGAATTATCGATTGATCAAACTTATTAAGGTATAAGGCTTTCGTTTCATCTAACCTTTTGTTATTGCTCTCCAATTTCATTTTCATTATCGTTTTTGTATTTCTTGTTTTAAAACTTGAATGCGAATGTATTGATTATAGCAGTTTTATTTTTAGAGGTTACTTGGCTGCTATATAAATTTTAATTTAGGGTTTAGAGATGAAAAATTTTGTTTTCCAGTAAAATTTTTACATGTAAATTGTACATTTTTCTAACTATGTAATTGATGCTTATACTTTATTTGGATTTGCTTTGCTTTGAGTTCTTATTTGAAACATTTTGGTAGACTCAGACTTATACGTTTGCATTTTCAGCCTGTTTGTTTGGTTTTGAGGTTGTTCTTTGCTAATTCCTTGAATAAAACTTGGTTTTCTGTTTGATGCAGGTATTTTATCACAACTCTCAAGAAGATTTTGGTTGGCGGCACAATTGCGAAAAGGTAGTTATATTATCTCCTATTTAGTCAGCTATTAACTGTTTAAGATTAACAAAAACGTCTAGTTTTTGTTTTAAGTACTAAAAGTCTTGATTGGGCTTATTTTTTATGGTAATTTATATATGAATATTGAAGCTTCTATAGTTGTAGCAGTTTTAATAATTTCTTTGGTTTTAAATTCCAAATATATCTTTGGGTAAGCTCTACTTGCATGCATTATAGGAATCTATATTTGTAATATATTTGCTAATGCCAATGCAATCTGCCAACTTTTAACTAAAGAGTGGCATAGGTGCACTGGTCCATTAAATTGCTGTTAATTCCTAGAGGTTTAAGCTATGGTGGAAAGTTTTAGATTAATAATACCAGTACAGGGTATATTTGGTGTATAAAGCTTGATCCACTGCTGGCTCGAAGGATAAAAGTTTTAATGCCAATGAGATGAAGGAGAACCCATCAATTTTAGTATTGCTGTGCTGCTACCTTGCTTTTGTATTTTGTTGATGCAAACACATGCATGTATGCTTTTCATGGAACAATGACAAGAGAGAGGGGATATGTTCTTTTATTGGCATAATTATAAGTTTAATGTTTAATGGTTTCTAAAGCCACCTAACTATTGTTAAACCAAAAATTTCAGTTAAAAAAATTAATTGCTAATGTTTTAGAATTGGTTCTTGGAAGTATTGAATTTATACTGTAAAAACTTATTCTTTAGTTTTTTTTTTTTTTTTTTCCCTTTCTGAGATGAATATGCAGCAATCTATGTTGCCAAAATCCACTGCTAGTGGATTTGGTCGTAGAAGAGGTGATAGAGAGATTGGGGCAAGGTTGGAGAATAAGGTTCAGTCGGGGAGATCCAACCAAGGAAGAATACAAGCTATAGGTGAATATTCTCTAACCTGAATTTCCTATTGTTGAATTTATTCTTTATATAATACTAGTTGGTATAGGTGCACTGGCTGGTGGGAAGACTGGAAGTTATGAAAGTTCTTCCCGTGATCGGTTGGTTTATCTGACAACATGTCTCATCGGGCATCTGGTGGAAATCCATGTGAAAAATGGATCAATTTACACTGGAATATTTCATGCAACTGATGCGGAAAATGATTTTGGTATGGCTATTTATTTATATATATTTTTAGACAATGTGCATCTCTAATTAGTTTTACAAATTGAGCTTGGTTCCCTTTACAATTCTTCTTCAAATAAATTTAACTTTGAAATAAAATGAGTCATCTCCTTAAGATTCACTCCTTGCCTATTCAGGAATCATCTTGAAAATGGCTCGCTTGATAAAAGATGGTACTTTGCGAGGACAGAAGGCTGTCACAGAGTTTGTTAGCAAGGCACCCTCAAAGATTTTAATTATACCTGCCAAAGAACTTGTGCAAGTTATAGCAAAGGTTTTGTTGACTTTCCTGCCTTTACAGTTCTATCTCTAGTCCAGTTGCTAGTGAGAGATGAAATGTCTAGTTTATGTGAGTTTTTCATAAGCTTTAAAGTGTTTGTTTCTGTTAGATATTGTAAATGGTACTTGAAATGTTAAAACTTGGCTAACACAAAATGTGGCCAAGTTTATCTTTTTTTTTTACTCTCTCTCCCTCTCAAATTTAATTTGTTTGTTCAAAAACTGATTCCAGGATGTAGCTGTAACCAGGGATGGATTTGTAAGTGAGCTCCAATATGAAAAACATCGGGAAATTTTGATAGATTCTGTGATATCACAATCCCGTCATGTTGAGGCGGAGAGGGAGTTGGAGCCCTGGGTTCCTGGTGAAGATGATCCACAGTGTCCTGAACTAGAAAATATTTTTGATGGCCCGTGGAATAGGTTGCAATAATTTTCTCTGTTCAACAATATGTCTAATGATAGTTTTATTGCTCCAACAACTTAATTACTTCAGCCTACTTGCATCTAAATTGTTTTTATTATTTGTACTGCAATCTCTATTTCTATATTTGATTCCTTTGTTTTTAATTGTCTTGCCTTGTTATTCCCCAGCAATAAATTGCTCGCGAAAAAAGATGTTAGGAATTTCAAGTTTTGATATTACTCAAGTCTGGGAAATGTTGTTTTAATGGCGTTAGTATTAACAGAGTCAAGGATATCAACAAAAACATGATTTCTAAATTGATATTTGTTTCTGCAAGATTAGTTTGATATGGAGTTGGTTTTTGAGATTTTGAGTTTGTTTGTTAATCCATTGTGTCAAGAAATTTTAAGAATTTTGTGCGTCCTTGATGGGCCAATTGTTGCAATAATCAGATGAGCTACAAAGAAAACAGACCGTCTGCATTTGTTGAAATCTTTTAGCAAATCTTTGCATTTTGATGATCATTATGTGTTCTTTTCTCTTTTATTTTTCACTTAATATTGATACCAATATTTTATCGGTTTATATGTATGGATATATATATATATATATAATTGCACTACCAGGAACTGGGATCAGTTTGAAGCCAATCAAAAGCTATTTGGTGTAAAAAGTACTTTCAATGAGGAGCTTTACACAACAAAACTTGATAGAGGTCCTCAAATGAGAGAGTTGGAGAGGAAAGCAATGAGAATAGCAAAAGAGATTGAGGGTGAGGAGACCCAGGATCTTCATTTAGCAGAGGTAAGTTTTCATAATATCAATTGTTTGCCTTGTTAATTTGTCACTTACATTTTCTCATGCTTTGCATATTGAATTTCTCCCAGGAGAGAGGCTTTGATCTTCGTAGTAATTTTGATATTGATGAGGAGATGAGATATTCTTCGGTCTTCAGGGGTAGGAGGTTTGATGATAGTGGTTATGAAGAAGAGGAGGACATTATGTTGGACTCCCACAACATTGAGACCTTTGGAGATTCTTCTGATTCTCATAGTGGAAGGCCTGCAGATTTATCCTGTTCGCAGAGCACGGATGGAGTTGGAACTTCAAGCTCTTCCTTTGTGGTAGTTATTGACCTTTGGAATTTGAGAAATTCGAATTCTTTCGTTGTTGAATGCAAATATATATCGTGATTCGTTGGACTTGTATCTAATTTTTTAACCATTTTTAGGTTGTATTTAAAAAAATAAAAATAAATCAGGTAACTTATGATCAAGATTAGTCTTTGTTTGGCATGACCCCCTGCGTGGTGACTTTTCCTTTCGCCCTGCAGTGGAGCTCTGCTGAGGGCCAAAACAGCCCTGGCACTTGAAGTGCCAGTGGCGTTTCAGCTCAGACTGCAGCTCCGGCGTGGGGCGAATGGTCCCCACTGCACTGGTTGCAATCACCGAACGGCCTCTTTACACACAAGACAACAATTTGACCTTGGCTTGTATGGTCTATTAAGAGATTACTGAATTCTAAAGCATGATGCATTTCAAAGTAAATTCTTACTCAGTGGCTTAGACATTAAGTTTGGGGGCTTTGAATGTTATGAAAATTATATTTTATGTAAGCATAAGGTCTTTCTTTAGCTGGAGTCTTGATATCTCTTTGTAGGAGCTTTGTGCATAATTACATCTTTCTGTGATGAGTGTTCTGACATGTTGAGAGTAGTTATAATAAGTGGCATCAGGATGAGTTGTTATTCTGTTTCATGGAGCTAAAGATTTGTGATTAATTTATGCTTTCAATGTGAAAATGTATTCTTTTTCCTTAGGAAAAATGGGTTGGAAAAGGATTGTTTAAATAGGGTTTGTGGACTGCCAATACACTAAAAGAGGGTAAACAAAATAGTAAGACTCGAACATCGTTAGTTTTGATTTTCTTGATGAAGAAAATTAGCTATTGTAACATTGGATCTTACGGTGAGTGATACATCTTCCAAGTGGTTTTTTACTCAAATATTGATCTAGACACATATTCTTTTAATTTTGAATTGGTTTGGGAGGTAGATTTGTATGTGTGTGTGGATGGGGGTTTGGGGGGGGGGGTCAGTTACAATTTGGAAGCTTACTAAATTTGATCATAAGTGACATTACTTGAGAAGGTTCACATGCATTGCAGATTCTCCATTCTTTCAATTATAACTTAGACAAAGTGAATTGCAATTTGCTCATTGACAACAATGGGAGATTGAGTATGAAAGGAAGTTGTGAACATGTTTATGGAATTTGAATGCAAAAGGAGCTGATAATTTGATTAGGAGTTGAGAGGTTGAGCACTTTAGTTTGGTTGTTGGAAGCAAAAACGTGTTTGTCATACATGTAGGGAGAGCATGTAACTTGACCACATTTTGACATGGAATCGCATATTATTATTTAGTTCAAGATTCTGACTGGAGTTAGTCGTTTCCTTTACTTTTGTGCAAATTGATTTACTTTGTATAATAGATCTTGTGACTAAAGATTTTTTTTGTTTAGTTTTGGGTTCTTGCTTCAACAATGCTATTATTCTGATTTTTTTTTTTTTCACAACTTATCTTTCATCATAGCTCTTCCTAAAGATAATTTTATCTGTCTGCACTTTGATAGTTATTTCAACTTAAATGTTGGAAACTTTTGAAGGATTTTTCTTAATACAATGGTAAATTGTTGTTGCATGTCAGGTACAAAGTGCTATAAAAGATAGTTATCATCCAATGTGTTTGGTTGTGCATGCACTTACTCCTTTATGTGATCCTTTCCCTCTATAACATACATCTGTTTTGGTGGTTTGTAGGACAAGGTACCACCTTCCCAAGCAACCATTGATGCAGATCTGAATTGCTCTGACCTTAGTGATCAGGCCAGACAACTGGCATCTGAACTTCCTTCCAAAAGTTTCCCTGTCTCTGACAATGAAAGCAGGTGTTTTATCTTTTTCCTTTAGACATACTAACATCATGCATATTTGGCTGAATCTATTTTGATTCCTTGTTTTAGGGCAATATTAGTAGCAATTACTCTAAGGATCAGTTCCCTGGACATCAAATAGGTTTTAGCATTTTTTTTTTTTCTGATTTAGACACTTATGATACAGGATCCAAGACAGTTTGCTTGGGGAACATGGAGGAAGCAGTGATGCTAAAGAGTTTGCAGAAAAGCAAGTTGTAAGTTAAACTTCCAAGTTCCATAGATAAGCAAATCAATGAACGTGAATCTCCTTATTTTGTTGCTTTAACTTCCATAAATGATTCATATCTTCATTGGAGCTCTTTGTTGTGCTTCAAGCATGTGTATTTTCTGTTTGACTTCCCGTTCATATTAATGCAGCCATCTGAGGACCTGCAATTGTCAAATTCTGTTGGTGAGTATGCTTTACTAACTGCAATTTTTTTTGGAGTTATTTTACACCCTATCAAACCGGAATTAATGTTACTGCTGCAGCTGGTTGTTTTAATATGCTGACCATAGAGCAATTTGTAATTTAGATTCTCAGTCATTATTGAATGACAAGATTGATGGGTCAGATAAAGCTGGGCAATGTGCAAATCATACCACTTGTGCTTCATCTAATTCTTTGTCAAAGGTTAGTGAAAAACCAAGTTCTTCTGGTGAACTCTCAGAGGGTCCAGCTTCTAGCAAAGTAACTGGTGAAACACATTCTGTGAACTCCCATGGACGACCTGGCAGTTCCACATCATCAAATTCAGATTGTGTTGATGCTGTCTCAGCATCTAGTGGCCCTGGTTTATCACCAAGTTCATCAATGGGTTCACTTTCCTCTGAGAAGTCAACACTGAATCCCCAGGCAAAGGTTTGTTATCTTCCTTTATTTTATTATTTTTTTTCCCTTTCAGGTGCATGGTTAAGCTGACTGCAACACGTACAGATTTATGAACTATGAAGAGTCTTCATTGTTCTTTTTTGTACCCTTTAACTTGATTTGTTGCTTTCCTCGGGTTGTGTTCTACACATCTAATGTGCTTTTAATGCTATCAGGAATTTAAACTCAACCCTAATGCAAAGAGTTTCAAACCGTCTCAAACACCTGTTAGGCCTCCATCACCAGTGTCTGATGGTTCCTTCTACTATCAAGCACAAATGTCTTCTGTACCACATATGCACCTGCCTGTTAGTTTTGGGGTAAGTTGCTTAAAAGTAATGGCAATTTTTATGAACACTGATTCTGCAAGCAAGAAATACAATTGACCAGCAACTATTGCATCACCTAGGGCTTTTTTCCCCAAATTTATGGATCTCAACTTCTGATGTCGTTGGGTGCTGAAATTAATAAATCTTGTTCCCTAATGTTTTCCTGTGGTTTCTTATATTATGTATGAGTTAATGCTGGAACTCGAGTTATGAGTGGACCTTTGAGCTCTGAGGGGAGCTTTGATAATGTTGCATTGATTCTTTAATAGCTTGTTCTAGCATCCTGATAACCCTTTCAAGGACAGAGTAAACATTATAGAAACATAGCATTCATTTTTTTCATGTTTCTTGTTATTACATTTGTGATTTGTCTGGAATGGTTAGGTGGGGTTAAGTTAGGTTGATCTGACCTAATGTGGAAAAAGTACCACCAAGGTTGGACCTATCTTCATCTCAGTTCAGGTGTACTGTTGCCATTTAGGTTCGACATTTTTTTTTCCAGGTCAATATGATATAACTAAATAATCTTGTATTCAGTAATTTTTTACTGGATGCAATTGGATTCAGCTGCTTATATTTTAATAAATGAGATGGTAAACTTTGGTATATGATCTTAGCTGTTAAGATACTTTTTCATGCCTGGTGCTTAATTTCATTGTAGATTTTTCTTATTTCTTTTCAATCCAAAATGTATTCTTGGTAGTTTACCAGTGTCTATGGTTTTTGCAGATTGGACCCTCCTTTCCTGGGCACCAGCCTGTTATATTCAGTCCACAGATGGCACCAATACAATCACCACAAGCATATTTTCATCCAAATGGACCACAGGTATAACATTAATTTACTATTATCTTCATTGAACCATTTTGATACGTGTTACTTTATTATTTATATTCTTCAAATATGCAGTACGGGCAGCAGATGCTTCTTGGGCAACGGCAAGTGGTATACTACCAACCTGTAAGCGGTTTTGAAAATTTGCCGAGTTTGTGTAGTAGACTTGTTGGTTCCTGTATTATCTTTAGGTTGATGATTAAATTATGACACTCTAAGTCAGCATTCTTTGAGCACACTCCTATTTATTACTTTATAGTTGCAAATGAAGCTTCCTGGAGAATTCTTTGGTAAAATTTTCTTCGAACTTAGTGCAAGACTTCATCTCATCCCTGAGAATGGCAGACACCATGATTAACATTTTAAACCAGTACTTTTTTAAATGAAAACCTCTGTGTTTGGTGTTTCATTTGTTCGGATCCTGATAGAACTGAAACTATATTTTTGCAGGAAATGCAGTACAAAGGACGGCATTATTAACCAGTTTAGTTTTGCTGACAGCATTCTTGGGAGCTTCGCTCTGCTCGCAAAGAATAAAACTTTTGAGAGATTGCTTGGATAAACTTTCTCCAAAAAAAAAAAAAAAAAAAGAAGCCCTTAGCAGTCAAAAGAACGATCTTGTATATTGGTCTAGATCGTCACCCGTCTTCCAGGGGGAATGATTTTATTAGTCGTGGGGGATAGTTTTGTAATCCTGTCCTGTATATTTTATTCACATCATGACTTTGTATTTCTAGCTTTTGTTAACTAATCTCTACTTTTTTTTTCCTAATTTTTTGTTTTGATATTGATAGCTTTTGGATCAATCTATGGTGCTAAGATAGATAGCGTTGCATTCTATATATTATTTTTCCTTCTTATTTATCTGGTTACCGTGGCCTGCATTCTTTGTAGTTTACGTTTTGGATCAGACTTGGCGGTCTGATTCTCCTTTCAATGGAACCAAACAAGGTTCATCTTGGGACACCTTATTTTTTCTTTTTTTTTTTCATAAGTGGGAATTAAAATTGCCATATGTTTTTTAATACTCGTATGGGTCACTCTTTTAACTTTGCGGAGAGATAATATTTCTCAAAACATTTAATAGTTTTTTTTTCAGCTTAATTCTTTTGGGGTTTTCAAACATTTTTGGAAGATGAAATTGAAAACAAAAATCCAAGTTTGTTTATTTATCAATAATTATATTAACCGTGAATAATTAAAGTGACTTTGAACACTCATTTAACAAAAGTATAAATCAACCCATCTATTAAAAAACTTAAAAATTAAAAAAAAAAAAAAAAAAGCAAAATCAAAGGGAAGTAGAACGCGATCGGATAGCGCGTGAGGAAGGTGCAGGTCAAAATTGATGAGGGCCGACGCGGGCGTGAACTTTGTAAAAACTAGAAGACGTTTCGCAGCAGTTCTGAGACAAGAGTTTATTGCAAGAGACAATTTATTACGCATTAACAAAACACGAAAAAAAATATATAAACCAACGAAAACATTCAATAAAATAATGAAACCAAAACATAGGTTTTGGGTAGAGATTCTGATTTTTATGTTGCTAAATCATATGCCCTGAAAATCTATGTAAGGCACACCCCTCGCTATATATGACCAGACAAAAATGTGTCTTCTTTGTCATCGATCTGTGAGATATTTGTCATTGCATTGCCAGCAAATTCATCATCCTTATATGATGGCTATGCTTCCTGCTCGAGTTCCATTGCCTCTGGAGCTTACCGAAGATAAACCTACCTATGTTAATGCAAAGTAGTATTAGGCTATTCTCAAACGAAGACAGTATCGTGCGAAGCTTGAGGCTCAGAACAAACTCATCAAAAGGTATGTTTCTTCAAGTTTTTTCCTCCTTGCTGCACGTGAACTGCAACTTCGCCTATGATGGTAGTCTGGTTATTTGGCATGCAACAATATTACCTGAGAAGTTATTTTATAAATATCTCTAGCCGTATCTGCACGAGTCTCGACATCTTCACGCTTTAAAAGGAGCTAGAGGAAATGGTGGGCGATTTCTCAACACGAAGAAGCTCCAAGAATCCGAGCATATCCCTGCAAGCCATGGACCTGATATGTAAATCTCCAAATTAGAAGTTCATCAACAGGAAAATTACAAAGACGCTGCTCCCACTACCTCTTGCTCAGATGTCACGAGTGCCTCAAACAGTGGTGAAATATTCCAGCAGCTAGATTTCAGGTTCCCCTGCTATCCTTCTCACATTGGTAAAGCATGCCAGATCATGCCGGCGATATGCATGGTGGTGGGAACCTTCATCATCTTTCTGGTCTCGATGGATAGATGAGTTCAACAAATTCTCATCCGAGCATGCAGTCCCCATATTTGGTGCTTCAATTAAAAAAGCGGCTGCTTCGTCCCCCATGGGACGTCATCCTTGGCTCAATTTTAGTTCACTGTTTAGTTTACTTCTTTCACATGTCATCACAGACTGTTTCGAAACCAATGGACATGGAGTTATTTCTCGCTGGAACTTTGATTTTTTACTCTGTGTTTTCGATCTTACAATTTTGGTGAATTTGTGATTTGGTGACATCATAAATCATGCACGCATGCATGGCTTGGCAAGGTCATACACATTTCAATTCCAGATACATGCCAATTCTGCATGCATGCACGTTCGATGTTCCAGCAAGCAAGAGAAGATTATCTTCATCATTTCTGAATCTGAAACTCAAAGCAGCAGCAATTATTGTTTTGATTACCTAAAAGTTTTGTGTTCTAATATTATATATATTCATCACGTAATGATAAATTATATATATTTTTTGTAATTTTTGTTTAAAATAAAATATAAAACTATTATAATATTTATAAATTAGATTAATGACAATAGTTGAAGTTTTTTAGTATTAGTAACTCCTATGTGATCCTAATGTTATTCTAATTTGAAAGTGAATATCGGATATGAGTTTATATTTATATAAGTATATTTAAATTTTTTAATATTTTTTATATATTTAAAAAATTATACTTTCATATCTATATACAAATAATAGCTAACAATTTTGTATGAGTAATATAGATTTACATATCATCTCAGTAATATGAACTCATGAAAAAATAATTAAAATATTATACAAAATATAATATAATAATAAAAAAATATAAATATGATATAAATAAATATATATAAATATATTAAAATTTAAAAAATATAATTATTAATTTATTAAAATTTATAAAATATATAATATTTTATACATAATTATAATACTATATACGGGATAAGAAATCTATGGATTTTACGATACATATAAGACTAGGGTTTACACAAGGGACCAGATGATGACGTGTCTTTCTCCAACATCCCGGTCACCACCCATGACCTTTCCTCGTTTTTGGATTATCGGACTCAAAACCCTTCTCTCAAATATAGTTAACCCGACCAATAAACCCAGATTCAAATCCGCTCTAGCTCGAAACCCCTAACCTACCCATTAGGTCCATCATCAAATTCCAAAGTCCCCATTCTATCCTCCTGACCTCCGCTCCCCAGCCAGCAACAAGATACAAAATAAAGAATATAAATAGGAAAAAAATGGTCTCTCATTTTGACTCATAGCGAAAGGAAAAAGGAATTTTTTTTTCCTTTTGGGTTTTCGAATAGAGGAAGAGGGAAATGGAAGGAGGAGCAGCTCAGTATAATCCTCGCACAGTGGAAGAGGTTTTTAGGGATTTCAAAGGACGAAGAGCTGGCATGATCAAAGCTCTTACCACAGGTTTCTGTTTGTTTCCTCAGAAAACTCGAAATAGAAAACTGAAAGTGAAAGCTACTATCTTTTTTTTTTTTTGTTCAAAGCTCGGTCTGAATTTTTAAAATTTTTAATTTTTTAAGCAGATTGTGAAATAATTAGGAAATGCTGTTTTGGGTTGCACTCTTTTTTGTTTTAAAAATGCGGTTAAGTTGATTTCTCTTTTATTCTCTTAATGTTTCCTTTTTTTTTTTGGTTGTTTTGTTTTTCTGTTTGGTTGGCGAGAAATTGTAAAGGAAGGAGAGAGAAAATTTCCAATTTTCGGTTGTTTTTGTTAGCGAATTTTTTTTTTTTTTTTGGCTTTGGTCTTATCTTTATTTATTTAAGAAAATTTTTTGCTTTTATTGACTTGCTATTATATATATGAATATTTATTTGATAAGTTTTAGAAAAGTAAATAATACCAAATAGAAAGGAAAAGTAAGCTTATAAGTGTGTATCTTACTGTTTTTGTTTTCAGGTTTTTTTTAAAAAAAAGAATCAAATTTATTACAATGCTTTACACTTTTAGTTTGATTCACCTTAATGGTCACTGAGAAAGTATGGAATCAAAGAAAATGATTGGTGCACATGTAACCCAATTTTATTGAACTTTTATCATAATTTAGTTTGCATTTTAGTGGGTTTTCAATTTTATATTTTGCTTCAATTTATTTAATAATTACTGAGAAAATGTAGAAGGGAAAAAAAAGTAATATGCATTGTCAGTTTAAATTTAATATTTAGCATGCATTATTATCAAAACAATAAGGAAAAAAAATATGCATTTGATTTTAAAATTGGCATTTTCTGCTACGCATTGTCACTTTAATCGGCTTTCGCAAGGTTGCTGAAAAAATTTTAGAAGAAAAGAACGTATATTTATGTGTGAATTAAGTGTTTCTTGTTTTGGTTGTGTTAAATATAATTCTAACCTTCATTTTACTGATAGATTTGTCTTCTATTGCTCATATGAAGAGAAAAATATTTGAAGTTACGTTATTCAGGATGACCTTTTTTTGAGATTGATTTGTTTGCTTAAAGGGTTTGGTTCTGTTGTGTTGTAGATGTTGAAGAATTTTATCAGCAATGTGATCCTGGTAAGGCTTGCTTCTTTTTGTTTGCTTGTTTCATTTTGATGATAACTTATTAGACACTTGTAAATTATTATGTTTTAGTTTCTGGCCGTAACATGTATAGATTGGTCTCAATTTTTTTCATAATGTAGCTGTTGTGAGTGTTAGATGATGGTCTGTAAAGGAAAAGCAAAGGAACTGTGGCATGTCTCTCACTCAAGCTGTCAACTCCACATTTATGCTTTTCATTGTTGTTGATGGTTGTCTCAATGTGGTTCTAGGATTGATGGACCTGCTGATAGTGGTCTTTAAAGCATTATAGCTATTGCGTTTGCTTCATGATACATGGAGTACATACCAGACTCTCAGGCATTTTACCACAAAGTTAATACCGCTTTATTTAATTTCATCTTGAGTCTTCTCTATGTACTTTGTCATTTTGTTCACTTTAGATATCCAAATATTAATTATAACCAACTCCAGTAATGTAGTTTATGTTGTTCTTTATCTTCAAAAGGGTTATTTGGCGGTTGTTTATTTTTTCTTGGCACATATGTTCCTTTTACCTTCTGTGGCTGTATATTATTGGAATAAAGTCTCTTCCCCCTATATTCCTGTTTGCTTTTGTTAGTTCTGAATACGCCCTCAAGTGTTTTTCTGGCTGCTCCATAATGTCCAAGGCCGATTCTTGGAGAGTCATCTCTTGCGTGTCCTTTCCTAATATTCTCAAAGTTTTGCACCACATTTTATCTTTGCTACTGGAGCAGTGTTGACATGTTTACATTTGATAGCTAGGTTTGTAATATTTATTATCTAATTGCCAGTATTTGCGAGTTTATGGATTCACATCCTTGTCTCCCTTCATAAGCTATGTTTTTTTATTTGCAGAGAAAGAGAATCTGTGCTTATATGGATTCCCAAGTGAACAATGGGAAGTCAATTTGCCTGCGGAAGAGGTTCCTCCAGAAATACCAGAGCCTGCCTTGGGAATTAACTTTGCAAGGGATGGCATGCAAGAAAAGGACTGGCTATCTTTAGTTGCTGTCCACAGTGATGCATGGCTACTTTCTGTTGCCTTTTATTTTGGTGCAAGATTTGGATTTGATAAAGCCGACAGGTATGTTATCTGATGCAAAATTTTACTCTTCAGCATGTTCTTAGTTAAAGCAAATGCAAGATAGAGATGGCCTTTGTTTCATTTATTTTTTTTCCAGTTGAAAATTGGTTATCCTTGCTTGTTTGCCTCTGGAACTAGATGATTGGTCAATAAATATGTTTTGTCCTCCTTTTTTGGTTTTCCCTTTTCCTTTTCTCCTATTGTCCCTCTCTGACTACAGAATTGAGTTTGCTTTCTGATTAAGTGGAATTATCTGCTGTGATATAGTGGTCATGATTCCAATCAGTTGAACTAAAGTATGTGCCTGACTTGCAATGTGTCACCCATAAGGTGCAAGCCTTTAGTTTTAGACATTGAAAACGAGTAATAATTTGTTATATTTAC
>JAQSVH010000002.1:12804958-12829133 GCA_029448705.1 Adansonia digitata
ACTTGCAATGTGTCACCCATAAGGTGCAAGCCTTTAGTTTTAGACATTGAAAACGAGTAATAATTTGTTATATTTACACTTTCTGGTCTGCTTCTTTTTTGTGGATAATTTTTCAGGTTTGCGTCAATATGTAGTATTTTTGAATTAAATGCACCCTAGGGGCTATTAGGCTATTAAACTTGCTTGCAAGGTTACTGCCAATGACCTTGGCATTGTGGTCTAATCGCACCTTACTCCGTTGTATTGTAACTTAGTTTTGGCAGGCCTGGGTTCTGGCCTGCCACCAGTAGGGTTAGGTTGAGTGGCCATCCTTTGGATCTAAAAGGATAAAATGGTAAGCGGTTTAGGTGGATTTTATTGAATCATGTCAGTCCACCAAGGCATGCATGGTTATAGTTTTCTTAAAGGATCAAAGCAATTTCTGGATGAAATTTAAATCAAGCTTGATAAACTCAACCAAGAAATCAGTTGTTTCACTGGTATTTGTAGTATTCTGTTTAGTCATTGGATTATTAAATGTGATGCTTGTACAATGTCTTCTTTGATACAGGAAACGGCTTTTCAACATGATTAATGATCTTCCCACAGTTTTTGAAGTTGTAACTGGTGCTGCCAAGAAACAAACAAAGGAGAAGTCATCGGTCTCTAATCACAGTAGCAACAAATCAAAATCCAACTCCAAAGCGGTAAAATGGACTTTCTGTGGGTAAATCTTATTGCCCGGTATGGATAATTGTGACTAATATGTAGGTGGCAACCATGCATGATTGTGTTAGGGACGAGTCACTTATTATCATTTATTGTTTGCAATCAAACTAGTGTTACCATCTGAAGGAGAGCTTTCAGTGCAATATCTAGAAAGCAAGTTTGGTCGTGTAGTTCTCAATATCCAAGTCGCTGTTATGATGTTTACTGCTGTATTTGTAGTCAAAACTATCTTCTGTGTTTTTTAGGGTTCAAAGATTAGGCGACCAATTGAAGTTTACCTTTATAAGCATTATGGCTACATCTTTATAATTCGATTGTCTTGCTGTTGGTTTTGTTCTGATCAGCGGGAATCTCAGGCAAAGTACTCAAAAGCATCACAGCCGAAGGATGAAGAGGACGGGCTGGACGAGGAAGATGAAGAAGAGCATGGAGAGACCTTGTGTGGGGCTTGTGGTGAGAACTATGCATCGGACGAGTTCTGGATTTGTTGTGATGTCTGTGAGAAGTGGTTCCATGGCAAGTGTGTGAAGATCACTCCGGCTAGAGCTGAGCACATTAAGCAGTACAAGTGCCCATCATGCAGCAACAAGAGAGCTCGCCCTTGATATCATGAAAATGTAATCTCTGTCTCTCTCTCTGGCTCTCTTCCTGCCCATTTGTGTACTCTGCTTTAACTGTCCTGTTACTCAGTTTCTGTGTCTTTCATGTAGACTAGTGTAGCATGTGGGTCTAGGAAAATCTCAGTTTTCAATATTATTTATTTGTAGTTTAGCCTATGATAGTTCCCTTGTGAAACATTTGGAAATACTTTTATTTGACAGGGAATTGAATTCTGTAATGTTTTTAAGGTTTCATCTTGCCCAGCTGACTGTGAGCTTTATGATTCATCCATATATACGTCTGGGACAAAGAGGTTACAACTTGGGGTTAGGGGAATGGTTGTATTCAAATTTTAAACCTAGTAGATGTTATCTTTTTAAAGATGATTGTATGAACCAATTGAGTTAAGCTCTGAATTCTTATCTATTATTATTATTATTATTCATGATGATGGAGTTGTCATTGTCATACATTCATTCTTGAGTCATACTTGTTTGTTTCCCCAAAGGGCTCATAAATTCATGTTTCCTGGTGTGTGTGTGTGTGTGTGTGTATATATAAAAGAATTTTCCCCGTAAAATGGTTGTTAAAGTTAAGGAAGATAAATCCGTTTTGGTTGAATTATGGGCTAGATTTAGTGAATTGAGTGGAGCAGCCTACTTGTGAGGAGCTTTAAACTATGTGATATTTGATTCATTACCTAATAACCTAATCCAATTTCAGCTACCCATATGGTAAATTTAGGACGATCAACTTATTGGATATTTACTGACTTTTAAAATAATCAAATCTAAATATGTTTAATTTACATGATATCTGAAAATTCTGGTTAAAAATCACTTGATATATAAATATAAATATTTCAATAATTTACAATTTGAGTAATAATTATTAAACTATAATTAACAATGAAAATAAAATTTTAATCTTGCTTTATGTACATTAAATTTTAACATTCGGTTAAAAAGTTCAAAAAATGAAATTAAATTGATAATTAAAGCTTCTATTTTATAAAAAATTATTTAATCATAATTTGAATAAACTTTATTTTTTAATATTAAATTGGAGTTATTATAAGTTTATGATGTTGTCAATCTCAAGTTATAAACATTTTGGTTCAAAATTTTTTGATTTGTTTTTTTTTTTCAATTGAATTTAAATTCGAATCCATTTTTCTATCTCTAAACAAAACGAAGATGAGATTAGTGTTGGGTGTATGCGACACATACTTAGCAAAACTTGGAGACCTCGTTGACCTCTGGCAAGTTGAATTTCTATATTTGTAAGTTGGTAGATAAACTTCTATAGGGGTTTTTTAACTTACAAATAATTATCAGCTTATATATTTATTAAATTCGAACCAACCAGTGGAATATCTCTCAAAAGAGAATTGCATATTTTTTACAAAGGACTTTTGAATTTAAAAACGCTAGATTTCAAGCCTAATCCCATATTCTTCTCGATAGTTGGGTCCAGAAGTTGAGTCCTTCTGGATCTCCTAATCATATGCGGTGGGTGGTCTGCCATAATCTGGGAAAATGCTACTTAACGTCGACCCCGTTTGGTGTAAAAATAAAACGCAATGGTACCACCTAAGCTTTTTCTGTGCTGATCCCACCCGGTTTTGGTAGCCAAACTTCAACATTCGCTTAACCAAAAACCAGTTTGGGTCAACAATGCATGCTTATAAAAAGGCTTATTGATAAATAAGCAAAAACCCACAAGACCGCCCACTCTGTCTACCAACAATATGTTTGTTTCCCATTCTCCCTTGTCGGGGTCTTTGCCAGCTTATCACACACTTGGGATGGCTACTTTTTCTACATTTAACTGCACTTGAAACCATTATAAAATCCCTTCTAAAATTACTCCCATTCTCATTGCCAGCTATCAATTCCCCAAGTTTCCTTAAAGTCTAGACATCATGCTTAATTTCTATGGTCGACTGAGCCATCTTTGTTTTAGTTTCTATAACATTTACTTCAATCAATGTTCCCTAGTTCGATAAGATTTTAAATGAATAGCCAAATAGGCGCTCTTATCAGTCTCTTTTGGGTAGACCAGTAATGAAGGAGATGGACAGAGGGTAAGCCATGCTGGAGAAGCAGGGCACATGCTAAATCTAGCAGACAAAAAAAAAAAAAAGAACAAAAAGCTGTAAAATTTTGCATGTGCCGTGGCTCTCCAACTTGGAAACTCCCCCTTATTAAGCACAAGGCTGCAAACATCTACAGCAGGTCCCTGAAGCTTTTATTACATTTCGCAAAGGTGATCTCTCAGTACTTCCACTTGAAATTCGAAATTGCGGAATTTTAATTGTACATTTGTTGCAGGCTTAAATTTTAAAATAAACAATCTGGATTTGAAGTTTATACACAAATGAATGACTGACTTACACTCATAAGTTTGCTGATAAAACAACCAAGAACTTAAATATATGCTTCAAGTGTCTAGCTCAAGTCATCCCAGAAAATCAGTATCACCTTAATACTTTTTTTAAGTTATTACAAGCATTAGGTCACAAAAACGCTGTAAAATCATCCTTTCATGGTGAATCAAACTGCGATCAAGGTCGATTCTCTAGAGCTGAGGCTGCTGAGTCCACATGGCTAAGCAAACAAGCATAAACTTTTTGATTCAACCGTTCAACAATTTCTATCAGTGCGTTATTATTATCTGAGCTTAGGTTGCTTCTTACTTTACATAACCATTCATTTGCAAATTTAAGTTGTGACAATGTGACAGCAATATGGTTGTCCTGCTCCATCGTCAATCGCCCAGCGGCACTTTTTCCTTTCCTCTCATGGCCACCGATCTGAAACCCGACATCCAGTGCTACCTCCAAAAACTTCAAGAACCAAGTTCTTGTCTCATGCAGCAAGGTTTCCCTTAGCTCTTTGATCTCCTTGGCACCATCTCCTTTGGCCCATTCTAGCTTCTCAACTCCACTCAACTGTAGTGAAGGCTTTGTAGTAGACTTTAATGTACTTTTTCTGTGGATTAGCCCTTTCCTTTTGTTAGATTTTTCTGAGTCTAGCACAGATGGAAGATTAGATAGCTGAAGCTGTTTATCTTTATGTGTTGTGATACTTGGTTGGTCAATTAGCTGTTGGAGGGTGAAGAACTTGGTGAGAGAGAGTTGGGGGTTCTCCGGTGAGGCGGAG
The DNA here is from genome assembly GCA_029448705.1 of Adansonia digitata. Lineage (NCBI taxonomy): Eukaryota > Viridiplantae > Streptophyta > Magnoliopsida > Malvales > Malvaceae > Adansonia > Adansonia digitata. The sequence continues at coordinate 12,809,431 of JAQSVH010000002.1, forward strand.
GAACATAGATCAGAGAACATGCTGGAAGCAAATATTAAAGTTCAAAATATCATTGTTATAAAGATATACATATATATATATATATAGCATTCAATTCATCATATTTTTTAAAACTGACTAATAGGGAGCCAAAAATATTGCTTTAGAAAATTTTGGGTTGGAAAAAATGTACTTACCTAAGACACTTGACAAGATTTGATGCCATGGATGCCTCCCTTTGAGCATCTGCTGCAACCAAAGAAGCTAAATTTCTCCTTCTAAGCATTCCCTTGTAAAAATGATAATCCAAGATGAGAACATAAGAATTATGCTTTTATAGAATTTTCGTTCACTAATCTGTAGAATTCTTCACTGTGAATCCAATTAATGGAAGACATGGGCTAAATATAATGCACTGCACGATCCAGATTGTTAAAATGCAAGAACTAAGCACTGCCTTCAAGAATTAAACATAAAAAATTCTAAGGATAGCTCTCTATATATACCTTTCCTGGCTTCAAGAGACTGGCAGGCAGAGAGTTCCATGAACTTGTTTCTGGCAAACTATTCTTTTCTTTGTTGTTCGGAAAACAATTCGAGTTCATGTTTTCCAGTTTACTTGAACTTGAAGGGTGTTTTACTGGTGTGCTCTTCGAAGCCACCATAGTTTCCTTGGTGTTGGATGCAACAACCTCTGGCTTTGAAACTGGCACCTCTGGGTGCCTGCTGCGAGAAGGAGTTGCTGGTCGTGCCTGTAATGCTAAAACTCAGACATTACCGTAATTGTAAAGACGTGAACTACCTATGTGGATTCAATTGTTACTATCTGTTCCGTAAATTTATTGACATTAACATGAAACTGTTTGTTAAACGAGAATCTTACCTGACCTTTGGGCTCCTGTTGCTTGCTTTTCGCTTTTTTGCCTGCGGCACCAGTCTCATTCTCGGTGCTTTTCGCACAGCTATTGGAATCTGGTCCACTTGCTTTAGGATTTGATGGCGAAACACCCTGCATATATCTTGATGCAACACTTGCTTTTTCCTCTTTGATAACGATCTTCTTCCTCGGGCTCTCCTCCTCTTTCACTTCCACTAGCTCCTTCGCTTTCGAACCACCGTTTCCTTCATTATCAACCGCCAAAGGTCCCTCGGATGGCACTAACATTTGCATCAAATCCTTTGGATTGCCTATGAAAGGATTCCGCCCAGGGACTGGCCTGACACCGACAAGAATGGGAACTGGGGTTCCAGCTTCCATTCTCTCAACGTAAAAAAACTGACCAAGTTGCAGTTTATTGTTCAAGATTAACTCGTTGTCTTCCAGCGACAGGGAAACGTAGGTTGAATGCGAGGAGTCGGATACTTTGATGAAGAACCCTTGGTTGGGCCACAACTCTGATCCTGTTAAAGCAGGCACAATGCTGATTACTTGCAAGAGCACGGATCGATACTCCCCTCGAACTTTTACAGTAGAATTCATACTCTGAAGAAGCTTTAACAGCACTCCTGGTGTAAGTGATGCCATTCTTTAATTTTATTCCTCTCCAGTATATAAATTTCCCAGCCTGGAATTTTCTGACTACTCCAAATTGGATCGTTTCACTATAATATTGCTAATGCAAGAAATCAAGAACCTGAGAGGCGCTGACGAACCAAATAGTTTTCTTCACGTAAGACTGCAGTTTCAGCAACCAAATGAGAGTTTTTGGCCTTTTTGTTTGGAAGTGTGCCGTTGTTGCAAACGCGAAAGGACTCTCTATAGCTTTGCATGCCAGGCACGTAACCATCAATTTCTCTTGGCTTAAAAGCCAAGAGACATGTAATTTCGTGTGAGACTTTTCAACTTTGGGGGTCCATTTTTCCTTTTTCCACTCGGATGTCCAATGGGGATTAACATTGGTAAAGTTGGCGTGGGTCAGTCCATCATGCTCGCATTTCCTTTTAGAAGTAGAAGGAATGGAGTTTTTAAATGGTCCCAAACGTCGTCTTCTTCTTAATTTGTATGCCATAATTAATGGACGGAGGGAAAAAAATTGGTTTGGAACTGTGGAGAATTGATAGTAGGTGCACAGTACTTTTTATAGCTTTGATTAAGACCACCCACGTTTGAATGCAAAATTTCAAATCAATACTCCTAATAATCAAAGACTCTTTCCTTTTTATATTATTTCTAACATTTGCTAGCAGAGATTTTGCTTGGAAAACACTCCTTCATTTTCATCCTCAAAAATCCACGTATTAAGATTGTAGAAAATGACTATAAATTCATCCGGAGAAAAATGGTTAAGTATTTGATTGCCTTCAAAAAGGTTCAAAAAAAGTATTTTAGAGAAGTCCACGTTTGGAGATACAAATGTTAAAATTCAGAACTTGTAATTACGCGTCAATGTAAACTCTCTGTTGCTGCCTTTTGTTGTGACTACTTTTTCATATACCTTTTTTATGGTTGGGGTGAGGGTTTTCTTGATCTTGCAATTATAGTTGCTATGAAATGGATAAAATCTTGTTCATTTTCCCCCCATATAACCAAATAGCTTAGTCTTTACATAAGAGGGTTTAATTTCCTATAACTTTAGGTGCGTACCTGTAGATAGGTGGAGCTTGGATGGGACTACCTAACCAAACTTTAAGTATAATCTATCTCATTGTTAGAAGCAAACCTATCCATGGATATGATCAAGTTGTAATTTGAATTTTTTTTATCAAAACTCGACCCAAAAGCTTAATTTAATATTATTTATATTATTAAAAATGTTATTTTTATATTAATATTTATAAAGTTAATAGTTAAATAATAATTTGAATAGGGTTAAATTGAATTTAGAAAAACTTTGTTCAAAGCTCAACTTGCAAAGCCGAACCTTTGGACAGATCCACTTTGAACCTTTAATGTCATTTAAGGTAATTAGAAGTGTATAAACGATACATTCTCTCTCTTTTTCCATTTTCAAGCCGCAAACGAAATAACCAATCACTTGCAAATTAAGTTACTGAATATGCTATAATCAAATAAGTAACATTTTTTCATTTTTTTTTTCCTTTTAGATTCCAGTTGTAGAACTTTATAACATAAACAATAATGGCCGTCCTACACCAAGCTCTTAGATGGACTATTAATGGGGCAAAAATTCAAAAACTACCATCTCAAGAAAAGGCATTGGCTTCCCTTTCAGTCCGAACCAAGCTAGCGTACAGACCATCAGGGTGGGAAGCCAAGAGTTTTTCATGGCTACCATACTCCACAACCGCACCATCTTTCACAGCAGCTATCATATTGGCTTCCCTGATTGTGGAAAGCCTGTGGGCTACTATAATGGTGGTGGCACTCTGGGAGACCCTCCTTAGTGCATCCTGGACATGCTTTTCCGATTCCAAGTCCAGGGCACTGCTTGCTTCATCTAGCAGCAGCACCCTTGATTTCTTCAGTATGGCCCTTGCTATTGCAATCCTTTGTTTTTGACCGCCAGAAAGCTGCACCCCGCTGTCCCCAACCTATAGCAAGGAAAAAGAAGTCATTTACTCAGATGACTGAGTGGTGGCATCAAGTTATTTGTTAATAAATCTGAACTACATAGTAGGCAATTCTAACATATGTATAAAACAAATGAACCAGGGGCTCAATTCATTTGGTTCATACAATCACCCTTGAGAGGTGACATTTAATAAATATGGTGTTCGAATCTCAATATCTGCTACCTTTAAGTTGGAGCAAAGTTGACTATACCTGAGTTTCATAACCTTCAGGGAGACCACTAATGAACTTGTGGATGTAAGCTTCCTTGGCAGCCTCTTCAATCTCACCCCATAAGGCATTTGGGTTCCCAAATGCAATGTTTTCCCCTATACTTCCAGCAAACAGAGCAGGCTCTTGACCCACCAAGGCTATTTGTTTTCTTAACCATTTCAAATTGATCTCCCTCAAATCTATGCCTCCCATCATTACTTTCCCTTCATTAGGATCATAAAATCTTTGTACCAACCATATCACCGTTGATTTCCCTGACCCACTTGAACCTACCAATGCCACCGTGCTACCACCCTTGACCTTTAAACAAAAGTCCCTCAACACAATCACTTTGGGCCTAGATGGATAAGCAAATGTCACCATTTTCAATTCAATATCCAATGGCTTGGAACGTTCGATTTTTTTACCTTTATCCCGAAAGTTACAAATCAGTGGGCTTCGATTAATGATATCAAACACAGCAGGAATCGCCGTTGCAGCCATGGTGGTATCAGGTGCAAGGCCGGCTAGTTGTCCAACTGAAAATGAGCTTAACACAAGAATGAGAAAGATTTTATATACATCACCAAAACCTGCATGGCCTTGTTTAATAAGGGAGGCACCAAACCAAAGTGTCAAAGTATATGCGCCATACATGGCACCTTGAGAGATGCCAAGTGCCAGGCCTAGAATTTGTGACTTTTTCACTGATTGTTTCCCAGGTTCTGATAGAGCTTTATCAAAGGATTTAACAATCTCTTCTTGAGCAGAAAATGTTGTCACCGTCCTTATATTTGAAATTGCACCAGAAGCAATGTTGCTAGCTTTGTCATATGATTTGTTATCTAACCTTGGTCCAATATTTATGATCAAATTCAAGTAGCTTGCACCAAGAGTGAAAGGAGTAACAGCAGCAGCCACGAGGGCTAATCTCCATTCGAGGTAAAATGAGACGCCAAGCCCCACAGCAGCTGCACTCGCACCCATCAACAAGACCGAGTAGCGATCCCCGAGGACTGATCGAAAGCTGAGACAATCTACAGAGAGTCTTGAAACAAGGATTCCAGTGGAATTGTCCTCAAAATCAAACCAACCAGGTTCTTGTTTTAGTATCGAGCAAAATAAGAGGCCTCTCACCCTCATTGTGAGCTTTGTTCCAGCCCAGCCACAGAAGCCCAGTTGTCCAGTCAAGGTGATTATAGAACCAAAGCCTAGGCCAACCAGAACTAAGGAGAGTTTCGCAACTTCTTTCTTCAATTGTTCTGCAGTGTCACCATAGTAAGCTTCAAGAGCTATGCCTAAAAGCAAGGGGAATATGGAGAGAATAGCACCTGCATGGATACCCAACAGAAAACCCAGTAAAAGTGTGATGAGCTCTGGTCTTTGTAGACTCCATATCTCTGAACTTCGATATTTTCTAGGCTTTTGCTTTTGTTGCATTTCGTCCTCTACTTGTTTAACTTCTTGGATGGACTTTACATACTTTGACCTTGAAATTTCGTATGTATAAGGTGATCTTGATGCTTCATAGGCAGATTTCTCATATGTGGAAAGTTCAATTCCCTTTTGAGTATTTGTCTCATTCAGTGTAGGGTTTGAAACTGCTTCAGAAGCAAGTTTGACAAGGTTATAATAGGCCCCCGCTCTTTCCATTAGCTGATGATGGCTACCGGCCTCAGCAACTGAGCCACGATCAAGAACAACAATAGTGTTAGCATTTCTTACTGTTGCTAGCCTGTGAGCAATTACAATTGTTGTTCTGCCCTTAGAAATCTTGTCAATTGCTTGTTGGACAACTGCCTCAGATTTTGGATCCAGGGCACTAGTAGGCTCATCTAAGAGAAGGATCCTAGGATCTTTAATCAACGCACGAGCTAGAGCAATTCTCTGCTTTTGACCACCTGATAATTGAGTTCCCTTAGCTCCAACCTGCAATCCAGTTTCAAGGCAAGGACTCAGAACATGTCTGAAAATCATGTAAGTAAATATTCGTCTACATATCTTTGCTGAGTGAGCATAAAGAAAGTTCATTAATATGGATGTCAAAGTTTCAGTAGTTGACCTGAGTATCATATCCTAGTGGAAGGTCATAGATGAAGCTATGGGCATTGGCAGCAACACAAGCTGCAACAGCTTCTTTCTTGGTAGCATTTTCCTTGCCTAACATGACGTTTTCCAATATTGTTGTGGCAAAGAGAACTGGTTCTTGCCCAACCATACCAATCTGCTTTCTTAGCCACTTCACTTGCAATGTCTTTAAATCATGGCCATCCAAGGTGATGGTTCCTACAAGTTAAAAGACTCAACCAGATTTGGAACTAAAACAGACAATGCTTTTCACCAAGATCTCATAGTCAAAGCTCAATTGAAGTATTAAAGTTAGATAATTAATGAGCTTACCCTTATCTGGATCATAGAACCTCTCAATGAGAGCAAAGATGGTGGATTTGCCACCTCCACTTGCACCAACCAACGCAACAGTCTTTGCCGATCGAATAACTAAATTGAGAGAACTGAGAATTGTAGCATCAGGACGAGATGGATAAGCAAAAGTGACATCTTTAAACTCTATCTTTCCTCGAACATTGGTCAATGTTCTTCCCTCTGGATTATAAGGGTCTATCTCCGGAACCCTGTCTATAATATGAAATACCCGACCGGCTGCTACAGTGCCTTGAGCGAACTGAGCAAAATATGTCAGTGATAATGCCAAGCCCCTGGGAAAAAAAAAATCAGGAAAACTTCGTAGCTTCTCTTGTTTGGAGAGAATGAAATATTCAAAGGTAAACATTATGGGAATTATAATGTACTTTGAAAGTAAATATTCATCTCGTCGAATTTGTTTCAAGTACGTATGAGGAGATTTCCATTTTACAATATGCCCATGTTACTTTGATTTGGAGATAATGCTCAAATTTTTATTTATCTCAATACCTATGTTCAAATATATGTCACAAATGAGTGTCAAACAGAATATTTCAAAAAAAAAAAAAGAGTCCGACTTACACAAGAATATGCACCAGCAGTTGGACTATAACTGTGCTTAATGAGAGAGAGAGAGAGAGAGGACATACCTTCCCCCCACATTGACACCAAAGAAGCAAGCAATTGCATCACCACCAGTGATCTCTTTTCTGGCAACCAAGATTGAACCATACCAAAAAGCCAATGCCCATGTTGCATATGTAACCAAATAAATAACCCCCATCCCCGCACCCTTGGCAAACCCAATCTTTGCCCCAAGAGGCACCGACTTTGCCAATAATTCAGCATATCTTGCGGCCAAATTGTCCTCAGCAACAAAGGAAAACACAGTTCTGATTGAACTAATTGCTTGCTCTGCAACGGTACCAGCTTTCCTGTAAGAAACCTGTAGCATGAACCATAAACAATAAGACTAACAAGCTGACACTGTCAATATTTCCGGCAACTGGGATATTTTATTACCTCTTCCTTTGCCGTGAGATCACCATAAATAGCCTTGTAAGCAATACCACAAAACATCATTAATGGGGTAACGGAAAAAACTACTAGTGACACTTTCCATGACCGCGAAAACCCAACTACATAGCCGCATATGAAGGTGAACACATGGTGAATGAAATGTGCCATCTGCAAAATTATAATTCCAAAGTATTGAAACGATCATCAGGTTCAGTACTTGTTGGCAGGTGTAAGACGGTAAAATCAAGGTTTTACCAAATAGTTGACGGTTTTCAATTGGGATGAAAATCAAATAGGGTTACCTTCTCTCCCATAACTTCCTGGATTTGAGCAACATCGCTTGAAATACCATGCATAATGTCACCAGTGCTGACTTCAGTGTCGAAAAAGCCGATGTCCTGTCTCAAAACTGCTCTCAAGTACTTTGTTCAAATTCGTTGAGCTGAACGTTCCCCAACCAGCCTCCAGCAGGTAATTTCTGCCATTTATTGAATGAAAAAAAAAAAATCATTTCCAATACTTATGAAAGATACAAAGAAAAGAGGTCTGAAAATTTGTGTAGTCATTACCGAAGTATGCTCCAACCACCACAACTGCTGCCAAGCCAGACATAAATATACATATCTGAAGATATACAAGAAAAAACTTAAGTTTTCTAGATCAACCGTATCTTTGATCTATCTCACTTGGATTTGACTATGAGTATTAGATACGGATATATATCTAACATGGGTATGTTCATTCTAAGTTTGTCTATATATTTAAAAGATCATTGGAAGATCATCACCTCTAGTATGGATAATCATCAGACACGATTACTTTAAGAAAAATTAAGAGTCCGTAACATAATCTTAGATCCTATTTATATTAACAGACAAGAAAGTTCAATTTTTAACGATGGTTGATCACCAATACTATTTGCAAAAAAATGAGTGAGGAAAATTTGAGTATAAATAATATAAGAATTCTTGTTTCAATTCTTACCTTGTCAACATCCTTCATCATTTGGGTCAATTCACCATACTTTGATTCATTTGCAATCTTATTGACAAACTTACCAAAAAGAAAAGAATACCAAGGAAGTGAACCCCCATTTATTAAGGCTCCCAAACAGCCTAAAATCACAAGAACCATATCCCATTTCGTTGAATACTTGAACAAACTAAACAAACCAACTGGCCTTGGTGGTTCTGCATCCTCTTCTTCCTCATTGTCATCTTCGTTGAAATTCAGCGCCGGATCAAAGTCATCATACTGATGATTGCCATCGAATTGATGGCTTTCTGATTGCAAAGTCTGATGATCATGGTGCCCTTGATGCAACTTATGGTCAGGACCTTCCAACTTGTGTCTCGTTTGAAGATGCCCATAAAGGTTACTACAAACACTGTGATGTGATAATCTGTGACCAGCACCATGCCCTGCATTATCATCTTCAATGAAATCCAGTGACAGGCTAAGGTCATCATTCCGATGATTACCACCCAAATGATAACTAGTTGATATCCAAGCATCATGGCCGTGGAGCACTTGTTGCGTTACTGGATCAAGATCATTATCCACCTTGTGCCTCGTTTGATGGCTCCTACCATGCTCATGACCGCCTTGATGTGATAGTCCATGACCATGATGATGCCCTCCAAGTGAAACATCATCCTCATCAGCATCCTTATAAGCCTGTGAAATTGAACACCAACGTGAACCAGCGCCGGCATGACGATTAGGATCAGCCCTTAAGAGGCGTATTTCTCTCTCAACATCTTCTGGAGTGTCATAATCTATATAACCAAACTCTTCCTCGTCAACCAAAGGACTAGCACCATTTCTACTACTACTGCCTTCTTTAATGGTAGCCAGCCTTGAAATCTCCTGATGAGACTTACTATGATCTCCGAAACGGAGATGTGATGAACTGTCATCGTCTCTAGCAACGTAGCTTTGAAGCTCAAGTCTCCCAGAAGGCACAGCTTCATAACCTGAAAGCTCATATTTGGGATTTGCAAAGCTTCTAAGCCCTCCAGAGGTGCGAGAGAGATAATATTCACTGGCCGAGCGTCGACGAAATGCCAGACTGTTTGATGATGAGGCGCTGGATGCCGCCCAAGGACTGAGTGCCACACCCAAATTGCGGCTATCATGCCAACCAGAAGGCTCAAACTGCCATGAAACTTCACTTTGCCACGACATATCATCGTCCGTGGCAAAAGGCGTGGCAGGAGTGCGGTTGCGGAGCCTCCGTGGAGCGGTGCGGGACATTCTGGCAGAGCGGCGCGGCGTGTAAGAACTGGAGGCATAGCGTGAAGCTGGCGTGTTATGGCGTTGATGGAGGTAGTTTAAGGAAGAGGAGTAGTCAATTTCGAAAGAGGATTCCGGCATAGAAGAGACTGAAGATAAGGGTCCAATGAAATATTGCAAGAATCTGAAATTAAAGTGTTAGGAAAAGGATGTGAATGAAGAACAGGGCATCGACTATAATACTATGGACAACATGAAAAGAAAAAGGATTCTACGTTAGGAAGAGCTGTCCAAAGAGAGTAGCTCGTCCTAGGAGTAAACGAACTTTGCTTAATTCGCTTGTCTTTCATCAAAGATCAAAGCAGTAGCTGTAATTCACAAATTCAAGAGTGTTTAATTCTTTTAATTCCGTAAATATATCACTCAAGAGTCAACACACAGACTAACGTAGCATCCGACGAAAACCGGTTAAGTATTCAAGGGTCGTAACACGGTTGGCAAATTTTGTCCTTTTTAAGAGGCGGATCATATAACAAAGAAAAATAACATAAAAGGAATCTCATCTGATAATGGCTTCTCTGATCTACCCCTCTCAGGCAAGGCCGGCATGCAATACAAATTAAGACTGTAATTAGTATAAAAAAGGTGGAAAAAGAAAAGGAGAAAGAAACAAAGTTGTGGTTTTAGATTTCTAAATCCTCTGCTTCAGACTTTTACATTGATGGGTTTCATCTCAATTGCCCTCCAGTAATTAATCAGTGTCCTCAAAACAAATCTGTTTTTAGTATTTTTGCAGACATGTTTTTCAAGTCAACAAATCCTTTTCTAGGCAGTGACTTTAGACTCGCCTTTCCCTGTCTGACAATATCCATTACGTAATGCGACATATGCACAGCAACGAGGCTTCTCCATTTGTCGTCAGTTACCTTATAAGGTAATAAAGAACAACATGGTTTGATTGACCAGACTAACATTGTTTTGGATTTCGTTTTCTTTTTTAAGCAAATTGTCAAGAAGGTTTAAGCAAATCATCATCTCTCCAAGACTTGTATTAATTTATCTCAAATTCTGACGGACAACAAATATATGTCCGGCCAAGGTTAACAAATAAAAGGTTACTACAAATTCTTGACCATTGAAAGCTTTTTTTATTTTTTTAATTGCCTTGACACATTTGACTCTGTCCTGCCGTCCCATAACTTGAACGATTATAAAATGATATAATTTTTATATTTATATATAATAATTTATATTATAAATTTTAATATATTTATATATTTATATTTTATTTGTATTATTTTTTATATTATAATTTTAATTAATTTTACTTGTAATATTTAAAACCAAGATAAAGCAGTTAGAAGAGTGACGATCATAAGGAGAGCTGACTAGGTTTAGCCCTCTAAGACGTATGGCAACTGTTACACTGGCTCTTTTCCACGGATGAAAAAAACTACCTATTAGACCCAAAACAGAGATTATAAAGGCAGTTGCCCCTTTAACAAGACAAAAATGTCCCATCAATGTCGGATTCGATGTTACTTACAAAAAATATCCTACCACTGTTGGGTTCAATGTAACTTGCAACTCATTAACTACTCTCAATATCATAATGATATATAAATTTTGTGAAACCCACACTGAAAACGACAGAATGTGAGAACCCGATTCATCCACCCATAGCTTATGCATGTGTGTGTGTGTGCGTGCGTGTATATATATCCTTCGTATTATGAATCTGATGTGGGTTATGCCATCAATATATTTGCATCCACAAAAAACAATCAACAAGAAAAGTAATTTTTTATCTTAGAAAATACATATAAGAATAAAGTGAATAGAAACAGTAGCAGAACCAGAAGGGATAAGTATAAATTGCTAATAAAAGTAGTTTTTCTTTTACTCCGCATTGTCAATAACTCTCATTTTTAACACAATAGTTGAATTTTTTATATACATTATCACAAGGCAAGAAGCAAATGAAAAAAAAAAAAGACAAAAAGAATATGCCTCTGGACTACCCAAATCTAAAGTGGCTTAAAGCCAATTGGTGATTTCTTGTTCGATATAATATACAATGTAATCTCAACCCAAATAGATCAGGAGGAAGGCCTCACGACACCATGAAGATTTACAAGTCCCATTGTAGATGTTTATAGTGTTCGGTGTGTCGTGCGTACCTCAAGCATCCGTATCTTATATTATGTTCCTTTACACCCTACTGTCCAAAGATTGATTCGCAGCACTTGTCCCGGACTTCCCTCGGGCAAAATTCATCTAGGCTTCGAGTCGCTACCTTTGCTTCGAAATGATGAGAGTGAAAAGAATGAACGAGGTGCTGCAAAATTATTCCAGTTTCTTAAGTATACCATTATAAATAAGGACCGTGAATGCAAAAATAGATCAAACTAAAGGTTTCTTCTGAATATGCATAACAGAGTCCACGATTCGTACGTAGAGGTTTAGTCCAATGGTACTGAAGTTCTAAAATATTGCTCAAGAATTTTCAAAATAATTATAAAAAACATTAGCTTCATTTGGTATGAGCTTTTACGATTTATCTAAGGCAAGAATAGGATAGCACCTAACGGTTGCATGAATATTCACCGAAAAGACTGAGATTCCAAAATTACAATTTTCATGTAGTAAGTATATTGCTTTCAACGGGAAGTCCTCAGGCATCAAATAGAGCCGGACTTGGGCATGAAAGGCGGATAGGTTCAAACCAAAAATATATGAGAGGATAGCATTTGTTCAATAGAATGCCTTCATAAATTACTACCGAGAAAAAAAGCATCAGAAAACTAGATTAACATTTACAAGGAATCACCTTTTATGGAGCTTCCTGACATATGATCTTCCCTCAATTTGAAGTTAGCTGGCGGTGCTGGAATCGAAGTACGTAAGGATTGAACTGCACGGGACCATCAATGGCTCTACTTTAGAATTGGGTTCAATATACAACAAAAGAAATGGAGAAATTGCAACAGAAAAGAAACATGCATTATCGAGTTCAATTAGCAAGCCAAAAATAAATTTAAAATGTTTTCATGCATGTATCATGAATTTCGGAAACTGCACACTGGAGTTTGTTCCCTTGGAGTAAGCCTACCTCTGAACTATCCTTTCCCACCCATGTCTCGCTCCTTTATAACAACTACAACCTCCTTGACTGACATAGAGAACAATCAACCAATAGGCATTAAGGATTCTTATTCTAACTATGGCAGGATAAGGTACATGTGTGTTCATAAACGACAGTTGAAGACAGCATAAGAGCATATCCTATAGCTTTACAAGAAAGGGAAGATATCCTACGGAAGTGAAAGGTCTGGAGCAATTCTTTTATTAGAAGAATAATATTGAACCGTGCATGCAATCAATGAATATTCAAAATAATTAACAGAAACGGAAAGAAGCAAAATAATCAATGAATATTCTAAGCAAGAATAAGGTAATGAACATATAAGGAAAAAAAAAAAAGGAGTTACCCTGATCATTGAAAAACTCGCTTTCATTGAAGCCATCATCCGAAGGGTGGCCTTGTGAAAATCCCATTCTTGACTTCTTCAAGTCTTCAGATGATCGATTGGCAGGATCTCTGCCATCCTCTATGTCATCATCTCCTTCAGAATTTGTAGCAGAGATCCAGTCCACCAAACTATCTGTCCCACGGCTTTTCCGTCCAAATTTCAACAACCTTTTGAACCCTTTTGTCACATCCCTATGTGACTGATTATGGGTTACATTAGCAGCAAGAAAAGGTTTCTGAGCACTTCCCCATTTCTTCCTAATTCGAGCATCATCCACATCTGTCTGTGCAAGTGAGTGAGAATTCCAAGATGCAGGGCTCCCAATGGGGGAATCCATGGAAGCATCAATATCTGAGGTCTCATGGGGATAAGAAAATGCATGTTGCATGCATAAATTCCATGATACAGGACTTTCTCCTGGTGAATCCTTCAGGGATACTGCACCCTGGAATATAAGGGGTACTGCCGCAGGCAGTTCAGCAACTGATGCTGGGGCAACTTGAGAAAAAGACTTGGAGGAATTACCATTATCTGATCCAAAATTATCCAACTCGTTAGATTCCTGGCACAGTCTTGCCCTTCCATTTTCCATGTCAGCAGAATTGTCAGCTGCTTCAGTTTCAAGCTCATCCTCTTCATCCTCTTTGACCATGTCCATGCAGTCATCTGCTTCAAATGCTAGCTCATCAGACTCTTCATCTTTTGGAGTCTCAGATGCATCTGATGTGTTAAGCTTTGCAACATTTACTCCAGAAACAGGACCCATACCATTACCTTTCCTGAGGAAAGGCTTTGCTTCGACTTTCTTCAAAATTTTGTCATTTAAGCTCTGTCCCATCCGCTCTTCATCAAATTTCAAAGGTGTCAAAACAATGCCATTAGAGTTCAAGGCAGACAAATCCGAAAATTCAACAGGACCAGCAGAGCTTTTTCTAAGGGACTGAGACCGTCGAGGTTGTTCATCCTTGCCAAGTGCAAACTCTTCATTGGTACTCTTGCTCCGAGCATAGTTTCTAACTTGGGAGCAGCTAGTTGTCTTGCTAGCCCCAGAAGAGGGTTTTGTATTTTCTTTTCTGAGATCACAAAAGTTGGGAACTGACTGCACGAGAGGATTTTCAGATTGCGCTCTCCGCCTTCCGGAACTGGAGACTGAAACTTTGGCTGCTGAGCGTGGAACTGCAGCTGATGTGGTGCGAGGAGTGGATAAAGACACATTTCTATTTGGCAAAAGCTTCTTAGTGTTGGAGGTCCTGGAAGAACCATCGAATAAAGATGCCTCATTATATGATCTATCATGTTCATAGAACTTCTGATCTGGAAACTCAGAAAGACCATCTTCACTCTGAATTGAACTTATTGGATGCTGCCAAATGCATAACCTTATCAAAATTAGTAATAAATAATTCAATCACAAGTTTTGACATTCCCGAAACTTAAAATGAAGGTCCAATTCTACCAGTTATGAATTTTAGCATCTATTTCCCAAAAACATAAATGTGATAGGAGATACCTGCTCCCTCTGTGACCGAAAATTGAATGACCTCACTTTCTCTGCTCGTCGACGAGCACTAGACACAGAATCCTGTCTATAAGCGGAACCAGAAAATTTTGCCTTCATCTCAGCTCTACTTTTCTCAAGCATATCCTGCATAGCCTTCAATTTGGCTTCCTTCTCAACCCGTTTAGAACCCCATTCTTCCCTCAGCTTTGCATCTCTCCTTTGCATGTACTTTTCAAAAGATTTTCCTCTAGAATCATCTGAAAAGCTGATACCAGAGAAATTCCGCCTAAAACTATCAGCATAATCCTGGTTATCTACCTTCTTTGAAGGAGGCGTAAAAAATTTAGTCATATCACTCAAACTCCCCATTGGTTTAGACATCGAGTTTTGTTCAGGCATCTGTGCAGGAGACACATTTACTGCCACTGGTCTCTTGTACTGTGAGCTTAGTTCCTGTTCAATCAGCGCATCAGCAGGCTTGCTTCTCCTTGCAGAACTGAATTGATCAGCAGGAACCCGAAGTTTGTGCTCTGCAAAAAGTTTTTCAAGTTCATTTGCCTTCATTTTTAACTCATTATTCAGTTCCTGGTTTCCCCTTGACTGCCTTATCCTCTGATTTTGACCTACTGGCACCATTGGGGCACTTATACTTTCTTCACTCTGAGGATCCGTTTTACTAAGAACACACTTGTTATTTGCATAAACAGAGCCACATTCATCGCTCCTACCCTGTGACTTCTTGCACTGTTCAGAACCTACCGGAACCTGTTTCTTGAACTTCATTTCATGGACTCCCGAATCCCCAACTTTGCTTATTTGCTTCTCAGATGATGCTAAGTCTTTCTTTCCCACTTCCTCAACTTCCCCAGTAAAAGATCTCCGCTGCAGCTGAGGAGCGAACTGATCACCTTCACTACCTTTATACTGAGCCTCCTTAGTTTTTAGTCCAATACCACCTTCAAACTGCCCTGATAATATTCGGGAGTGGCCTTGAGCCCTAAGACGCAATTGTGTTACTGATTGGTCTTTGCCTTCAGCATCTACTCTGTTCTCTAATTCACCTTCAGGTGTGGCATCCCCCACTACATCTGCAAAATCTCCATCCAGCAACTGATAAGTGGATTGGTTTTTAACCCCCACAATCGCAGTCCTATCAGGAACAACTTGATACTGCACCTCAGAACCTCCCCTCTCTCCTGTTAAAGAACCCTTAACCTTCTCCTGGGAAACCTCTTGATCACAGAACTCAGCCTGTTCTGATTTACCTATAAAAGACTGATATTGGCTGTTCTGTGATCCCAATTGATCCTTCCAATTCGTTCGCCCCTTCAACCCTGCCTCTTCTTCTTTCCCCAAAAGATTACCAATCTGTGCTTTCACTTTCCCCTGATCTTTCAACTCAGAATCAGCAGCTATACCAGGAACACTCTTAGGTTCAACTTTAACTGAACTTACCTTGTCATTCAAACCCTTGTCATCTTTTTGTTCCTTATCCTCGGACAAACCTTGAAACACATAGCTTTTACCTTGAGACACAGAAGATGAGGAGGGTGTGCACAAAGGGCTATCTGTATTACCATCCTTCTTCTCATTACCCAAGTCAATGCTCATGTCACTTGCACCGCTCCATCTTCTTAACACAGCCCTTTCAGCAACTGCAGGTGCAGTTGATACATCAGATGAAAGTCTTCTCAGTTCTACAGATTTGCCAACAGCAATGGGTTTGCCTCCAGAGCTTGAGCTCTCCTTCTGTTTATTCTCAAAAAGATTAATTCTATCCTGCACACTAAGCCGCCTAGCAGGTTGACTGATTTGACTTGGTGATGACTCAGTCACCCCCTCTTGTTTCTTCTCTTCTTCCTCGTTTTCATTTTGAGAACGTTGCTGTGCAGTACTTGAAAGCTTTGGTTGTTGAGATGTGGCTGGCTTTGATTGGTCAATAGGGTGCCGGGTCTCCATAGTTTTTGGTTGTAGTTGTTGTTCTTGGAGTTTATTTTGGGAAGGGTGGTGGGGCCTGCTATTAACATGGGACCCAATTTGATCTTCACTGGGATCATCGATTGACATGTCAGATCCCCACGATGCTCTGACCACTTGATCATCAAGACCTGGTTTCCGTGGGCTAATCAGTTCTGATCTTCTCTGGCATAGAGACATGAATTTGGTGCAAGCCTCACTGAATAAATATTAAAATTTCCATGAGAATAATTATTACCAACATTTTCTTGATATAGGAAAAAAAATGATAGAAAAGTAAATATGAGAAGTACAAAAATGGTAATGACAACATGTCAAACTTATATACAAAATATCAGGCAGCATGTGATTATATCCGGGCAAACTTGGACTGCCATTGTTACCATAAGGCAATACCTAAGGAGTACTTACTGCTACCCGCTAACCTGTTTTCAACATTTTCCATCGTTTACCTCGTTTTTCATCAAATAATCTACTTTGCAGGGAAATCCAATACTACCAAACCCAAACATTCAAAGAAAAAAGGGAAAACAAAAAGAAAGAATGAAATTCAGAGATTTTTCCAACTCTCAACAGCTTCATCATTGGGATCTGTTGGTAAAAAACATGAATATAATTTGGACCTTCCATGCCCAACAAATAGAAGACAATCATCTATTTAAATTAACCTGTACATTGGATAATAGGCTATTTAGATCAGTTGATGAAAATTATATAGCAAAAATACAAAAGGGATGTCATTTTAGGACAACTAAATTCACTGAAGGTTGCCTGCAACTAAGCATATGGTAGGATTTCGTTTTAGATATAGTTTAGCAGTTGGATCAGTTTAAAATAGGAACCATTTCAGGCAACTTTTAGACCTCTAACCTTCTAATAATGATTATAACTCAAAACCGCCAGACAAGTCAAGTGGTAGCTGAGCTAACCCCACAACAAGGACGGTAAAACCTTATTGCCATGAAACATTTTGGTTTGACATCACTCCTCTTCTAAAACCATCAAAACTATATTAAAGGAGATAAAGAAAAAGGAAAAAGGGAAACATAAGTTCTTTCTATGATTTTGAAAAATCCATATGCTTTAAAAAGGAAAACAAAAATCATTTTATAAAGGGCTATGTTGATTCCAACTCTTCTATTAATCCTAACATATGTAATCAATATTTATTTGACAACCTGACCTACAAGAAAACTATTGAACACATTGAACTGATATGGTTATGGCTTTCTTGGACTCTCCAAAATCCAAATATCTAAAAGACGACACTTAAAGATTGAATCCACCATGTCAGACATGTTTATTGTCGAACACACATATCAGCTAAGAGAGAAAAGTTGAACAAAACATTTAATTCTGCATTGAGTTGCTCTTTTTCCCTCCTTTTTAGTTCTCAGAGAAAGGAACCATACAATGTGCAATTTCTACACTTAATTGGAAAATGGATGAATATCGTTAAATTGATAGGAAAGGAAGAGATGACGGGTGCAATTGTTTAATCTAATGTTTAGATGTGTCCACCTCCTTTCTTATAATTCAGGCTAGAAATTAGATAAGGCAATTTTCCATCTACTTTTGCTTCGTAGTTCTTGGTAACCAAAAGCCTGAAGACAAAACAAAGTCGCTCGAAATCTGAGAGCAAACATAAAGAAACATGTCCAATCTCACACTGCTTTCATACAAGGCCCGACCAAAACGAAGAAACAACTTCCTTTCTCACCTTTAGTGTTATGCAGTACAGAATAATGCAAAAGGTGGTGTTTACCATAAGAGACATACAGCTGTGCTAAGAATAGTGTCTCACCCTAACCAGGACCCACTTAACCGTAGGCCCCATGCTAACATGAAGAATAGCTGACTAAGAGGTTGACGGACAGGCAGACAAACAGCATCAGATGGAAAAGGATTTCTAGAGTTCTTACTTCAGGCGATGAGCACCAAACCAATCCGCAAATTGTTGGAGTTCAGACACAGTGTTAGAGTTAAAACCAGCAGCAGATGAACGTGCAAAAGCTGTTGTCAAGTCCTGCTGAACTGCAACAAGACGTACATCAATAGCCTTTAAAAGCTCCTTCCTGTTAAATTGGACATGCAACAAATCAAATTAGAAAGCATAGGAGCTGAAGCGAATCAAAGATCCAATTTTAGCAACAACAGCTGCTTTAGCATGAAACTTTTCATGCATTTGGAGCAACTCCCTGTCCATTTCTATGATTAACAAATGCAATAAGTCTGGCAATATCCATTAAATATCCACTTTTGCCATAGCTAACGTAATATTTCCTAAGCAAGGCTTTACTCAAACAGCTCACATCTCAAGATTGAAACTCAATCATTTCAACAGTTTCAGGTCAGTGCTAACAAACTCTGCTTGAACAACTTCAAACTTCCTAATGCTAGAAAAGGCAGGCTAGCCTTGCGTTCCTGAGCATGTCATCATGCATTGATTGTCAGTGGGCCCATCTCTGATCATTAACTCACTAACAATCCCTTACATGCCTAAAGCATAGAAAACTTCTAGCATGTATTAAGTTTCAAAAGAAATCAACTTAACATTTTCTAACATGTAAGTGCAACAGTAAATGAATGTCATAATCATCCTATGTTGCTCAGACTCTTTATTTTTGCTGAAGTATCCATGTCTAACACTTGAATCAGACATATATTTGGGCATAGATACAAGGATATGATTGTCCAAAGACCTTCTAAATGCTTGGAAAAACTTCGAAAGAAATTGACCATACTTGTAGCGGACGCATACACCCATCCAACACTCACACCCGAGTGTAAGTAACATAGCAATCATCTACAAGTTTAAATTAATGATAATTTAGCCAAACAAATTATACCATCAAAGATATGTAAAAGCTAGAAAATGAAAAGGAGTTACTTTGTTGCATCAGCAGCTGTCGCCATTCCTGCTCCATCCCCACCTATCAATATATAAACACAAGCATTTTGCTTTATCATCATTTTTATATGCATTTGATAATACGCTACACTTTAAATTGTTCATGATATAATAAATTTCCACAATTCACTCCATAATATCATTTTATAACTTCAAAATATCTACCAAGATCCACGAAATACATTAATATTTTTTGATAAATAAAACAATTACTATTAGCTTTGAATTGATATTAGTTTTGAAATTACAAAAACCTAAAACTTAAAATAACTTGTTTAAAATGAGTCTGAAAAACAAAGTTTCAAAAATATTATTCCCTTGAATTATTTTAAAAATATGTAGTTAAATGTTTTAGACTTTCTATTTTTCTCAAAAATACATCTTCTTGAATGAATATTT